>JANLJB010003400.1:1047-15987 GCA_026212285.1 Bursera cuneata
AGACAACCATATCTCTTAGGTTCACTATGAATCCTATCCGATTTACGCTGTTTTTGTAATAGGTTATGGGATAGTCACATCATTGTGTGACTTTACAGGTTCCACACGTGTTATCAATGGTCTTGCTCCGATTATCATCAAGCTCAACTTTCTCCCACTAATATTGTTGTGGATTAGGTTTTTCGACGGATGGACCTTTATTTTGCTGAAGAAGATGAATCGAAATGACTGTTGGATCTTTATTTTACAAATAACTGTCGGACCTTCATTTTGAAAAATGACTGTCGAATCTTCATTTTAGAATTGACCATCGGACCTTCATTTTAAAAAATAACTGTCGGACAGTCATTTTGAAAATGACTGTCAGACCGTCATTTTCAAAATGACTGTCCGAGCCGTCATTTTCAAAATGACTATCCGAGCCGTCATTTTCAAAATGACTGTCGGATCATCATTTTCAAAATGACTATCGGACTATCATTTCAAAAATAACTGTCGAACCTTCATTTTGATTTGTCTTTTTCAGCAAAATGACGGTCCGTCCATTAGAAACCCCAATCTGTAACACTCCTAAATCCCACTATAAACTACCACTCAAACAATCCAAAAACACACTTTTTCCACAACAATATACTCCAAATAACATCAATAATGATTAAGTATCCATTGTCCAAACAATCCACAA
The DNA here is from genome assembly GCA_026212285.1 of Bursera cuneata. Classification (NCBI taxonomy): domain Eukaryota; kingdom Viridiplantae; phylum Streptophyta; class Magnoliopsida; order Sapindales; family Burseraceae; genus Bursera; species Bursera cuneata. Next base: position 1,733 of record JANLJB010003400.1, read on the forward strand.
CAACATCCATGAATAAGTGTAATTTTTTTCTTAAAAAAAATTTAAGTATCAATAGTTATCTATCGTTTGTGTCAGTTCCTTTACTCTCAATTCATCTTCGGCATTCGTTGAAACGTGAGGAGTTCATGAGGATCGTGAGTAAAGAGTGAGCAGTTTGAGAGAGGGTTCGTGAACTGAGAGAGAGACTTCGTTAGGTGTTTACTGTTTTAAAATAATTTGATTTAAAAAAAAAATGAAGTCATAGCAAAACAGGAGTATAAGGGGAATTTTACTGTTTGGAAGCTAGGTGAATGAGAGAAACATTGGAACTAGATTATTTTTCAAAGCTCCCCCTCCAATATGGCCATTTTGGCAAATTTCACGTTAACTTCTCATTTTCTCATCTCTCAATTCCCTCCCCTCCACAACTTTTACAATTGTTGATTACAGTAGCCTTCTCCTAACATTTATTTTAAAGTTTTACCCACATAAAATAAGGAAAAATTATAATAACCCTTTAATTAAATTTTAAAAAAATATTTAATCTCATATTTTTATTAAACTAATATTTATTCTTAAAAACTCTTAAAAAACTAATACTTACTCCCCTAATATTTGGGAGATAAGTGTTAGTTTAAAAAAAAATAGTTTTAATTTTTTAAAATATAAGTATTAATTTAATAAAAGTATAAAATTAAATATTTTCTTAAAATCTAATCGGGGATCAGAGTATATTACCCCATAAAAATAAACGAAAATGAAGTGCAAGAGGTTGGGATTTTGTTTTAAAATTTTTGTAATGGTTTTGTTCAACATTGTTGGGGTCTTGGGCCAAAGCGAGAGGGTTTCACATTTTTGGGGTCTTGGACCGACGCGAGTGAGTGCTACTGGGTCCACTCCACCACTGAGGGTTTTGAGATCCACCCACCATTTCTCCTTTAAGCTTTTCTCTTGCCTACATATTTACACACGTTTTTCCTGACTTCTTTAAGATTTTGTTGAATTGCTTTTTTTATTATTGTATATCAGAATGTTTGGATCTGGGTATTGAAAAGATTGTGCTTTTGGCTGATGAATTGCATTATAGACTGATTATCTGGGTTTTTAATGTTTGTAGAGTTGAGGGCATTCTTGGATTTAAGGATCGGGGTAAATATAGTTTGATTTTGATTTAAAGATTTTCGAGATTTTGGTTTGGTCGATCAATAGAGGAAAGAAAAATATAATAATATGCCTTAATGGAGTGTGAGCTTTGGTTTGTGAATTCATGGATTTTGGGTTTTTGTTGGAGAGCGTAGCTGAAATGTAGAGGTGTTTTTTTCTTTTTGTTGATTTTGCAAATTTTGTTTTGTTCTGTGTTCAGTTTTTTTTTAGGGTTTGTGCAAGCGTAAGTGTTGTCACAATGCCCTCCCCAACTGATAATCAAGGCTCTTCCTCGCCCTTTCACTCGTTTGGCCGCTCATTCTGGAGTGCTAGGCGCGAGCAGATTCATTCTATAGAAGGGAATCCCGAGTCCAATGCTGATGAGTTGGAACTTGAATCCTTCTACAAACAGGTTACAGACCAATTTCAGGACCTGTTGGCTGTTAGCGCTGATGAATTACTCTCTATTGCATGGATGCAAAAGCTTTTGGATGCATTTGGTTACTGCCAGGAGCAATTCAGGGCTATTTTGTTGAGAAACAAAGCGCTGTTGTCAAAACCACCTTTGGATCGAGTAGTTGCTGAATTCTTTGAAAGGAATTTGAAGGCACTAGATATATTTAATGCAATCCGTGATGGGATTGAGAAGATTCGGTTGTGGCAGAAACAGTTGGAGATTGTCCTGTGTGCCCTGGGTTCTAGTCAGAGAGCAATCGGTGAAGGCCAGTTTCGTAGAGCTAGAAAAGCTCTTATGGATTTGGCACTTGCAATGCTCGATGAGAAGGATTCTGGGTCAGTTTTTTCGCACAGGAATCGGTCTTTTGGGCGTCATAATACAAGTAAGGATCACCATCATTGCCCACCAGGCCATTCGCGTTCTCTCTCGTGGAGTGTTTCTCGATCTTGGTCTGCTGCTAAGCAACTCCAAACTATTGCAAACAATTTGGTGCCACCTCGTGGAAATGAGATTGCAGCTACAAATGGGCTTGCAGTGCCCTTTTTTGCAATGAGTTCTGTACTTATGTTTGTCTTGTGGACTTCTGTTGCTGCAATTCCTTGTCAGGACAGAGGCCTAAATATTCATTTTTCTGTCCCACGGCAATTCTCATGGGGTACACCAGTGCTCTTACTTCACGAGCGTATTATGGAGGAATCTAAGAAACGGGAGCGAAGGAATTCTAATGGGTTGTTAAGGGAAATTCATCAGATTGAACAATGTGCTCGCCAATTGACAGACTTGATGGAATTGGCTCAGCTTCCACTGTCAGCGGAGCAGAAAATGGAGCTTGAACAGACAATTCAAGAGTTAGCCTTGGTTTGTGAAACCTTCAAGAGTGGATTGGATCCACTGGAACGCCAAGTGAGGGGAGTGTTTCGTAAGATCATGAATATGCGAACTGAAGGTCTTGAACTCCTGGGTGCGGGAGGTTAGTAATTTGATATGGTAATTTTCTAGTGAGCATCAAATGTACAAATTTGCGAATATATATATATACTTTGCCGCCCATTTGCTAGGAGGAAGACCGACTTCAGATGGTGTGTAACAATAAAAACTTGAGAAGGTAGCTTGTATTTATTTCTATACTTTCTGTAAAGAACATACTATTTATATTGGATATTTCATGTAAGGTGCTGATTTCTGGTTTGGTTTGATATCATTTCATTTATTGCCCCTAGTCTGATAATTTCTAATTTTGTGTGAAACTCAGTTGTAGTTTCAAATCAGTTGAGTGATAATACTAATTCTAGGTTGAATTTTAAAATCTTAAGTTGTCTTAGTGAAGTTCAACATTCAACTATGCCTTCATCATGGACATGAAGAACAAGAGACTATGTAGAAACTTTGTAAGAATTTTGGAACTGACAGTGAATGTCATGACCATTTCTGGTTGTCATGCTATCTTGCTTGCACTAGTTATTGTATTCAGTTGGACTATGGCCTTATATTCTGGTGTACATGTCCTAAAACGTGTGCAATTACAACTCTAGTATGACCATGTTTGCATCATTGTATTATTCAATTTGGTCTGTGGAAATTTGGACTATGGCCTTATATTTGGGTTTGAGACATGATTCCACCTCGAACTATTCTGCATTCCACTGAATGTCTTTCATGAAGCTTTGAATCCACTTATGCTGCGGGGACTGTTATGTAGGAAGATACTTTAAGAGGTTTTCAGCAAGCTTTCTTCGGGCTGGCCCCTGTTCTAAGGGAGCAACTTGAAGGAAACTACAGAGCTTGCTAGACTGCTGATTTCCTGGAGTTGTGTTCCTCTGGGATCGAAGCGTATAAGCCACCATGAAATTGACCTAGTTATGGCTTGTTGATACAAAATTTGAAACTGGTACATCAATGCATTGAATGGATCAACAATTTCTGATTCTTTGTTGCAGCCGCAGCCGTATATTGAAGTAATGAAATGCTAGAGAAACCGAAGTAAAAGCTTAGTCTAGTTGAGCTATATGACGTTTTTATATGTTCTCACGAAGGCTGTGGCATGTAACATGTGTCATGTACCGTGCTTGCAGAAAGTTATGACAAACATGGTTAATAGAATAGTTTAGGAAGTACTTTTATGCAAACTCAAAATTTTGTTCAGTTTGGTAGTCAGCTCATGTTTTAGTTACTCGAAGTTTATTACAATATCATATGACAATTTGAAAGAAAGTAATGAAGTAATGAATGCTTTAATTTTTAACTGTAGTCGTCACTGGTTATTTTTTGTATTCTCTTCTAGTAAGTTTATTTATTGTTGTTTGTTCTGGTAAGGATTCTTCGATTATGGGCCAATTTAGAGTTTGTTTTTGCTATGAAAATAAGTATTTATTTTTAAAACAAAAGCAATCTAACATGTTTGGCAATGTTTTTGAAACTGCTTTGAAAATAAACTACAGTCGAAATAAATTTATTCTATAAAAAGTTTTACGTTTAAAATATAAAAAGTCAGAATTATTCTTATAAAAATATCATATTGAATTAATTGAATTTATTAAACATGATTTTTACAATCAATATTTATTGAATTTAATAATATATATTGTAATTATAAATTTATTTTATTTGACATGTATTTTTATTTGATATGTTCTTATAAATTTAAATTATTTTATAGATATATGTTTATTTTGGAATTATAATATTAATTTTAAAATATTTTTGATATTAAATTAAATTAAAAGATAAGTTAAACTTTAATTGGCTATATAATCCATATATTCTTCCTTTAATTAAGTTTTTAAAATATTATAAACATTATTACTTATAAATTATAAATTATTAGAAATAACTTAAAAAAAAAAGAATTGATTATATAATATTAATATTTAAAGATTATACAGGTATAATACACATATCTATTTTAATTATTTATACATAATAAAAATAAAAGCAATAATAATCTCAAAAACCTATATCATGTTTTTAGAAAAAGCAAAGTAGTTTTTAAAAATGGTTTATCAAACATCTCCAATTTATTTTATAAGCTACTTATGTCTTTAGCAAAGCAGTTTCAATATGAAAGTGGCCTAAATTTGAATGTTCTCACTTAGTTAATAAGCGTTTCTATTTTTGTTCTTAAGTGAAGATAAACTTGGTTAAGTTAGTACAAGTATTTTGAGACTTCAAATAGTATATCAAAAAATCTAGAGACAAAAGACAAAATCACACCCAACGGGCCAACACAACTTACTCTCTCAATGGATGGGAGATTATATTTGTATAATCAATCATAAATTATAGGCGTAATTTTCTGGCCTCCTCTGACCCTCGACCAAAAAGCACTGATCTTATCTATAGTTTTGAAAATTTTACTGTCCTCCCTTGCCGTTATTATCCAACCGTTTAGTTTAATAGAAAAAGACCGACATTACTTCAATTTTTCAAACTTTCATATCAATTGATATGGTCAAATAGAATTGTGCGCCAACAAAAAGGTTGTTGGAGTTTTAGGTGAACAAAAAATCAGACAGTTGCGAAAATTATAGTAATTTTATCGACTCTACCCCTTTTTTTCACAATTACCAAAATTATAATGTCGTTGATTTTTTGTTAAAGGACAAGAAAAGTTAACAAAATTATCAATAAATTATATATATTCAAGAAATTCAAGGTGTTTATGAATCTTGTATGGTTTTTGAGTTCAAAATGTTTTAATTTAGAATTCATCCAACATACTCGTTTGGTTGTTGACCTTGGAGTTATATTAACCTTGAATCTTATCATATCAAACATGATTGTAACAATGATTACTGTTAACAATGATATTAATCTTGAATCTTATTAACCTTGAATCTTATCGATGGATTGAGGTATATTTTAATTATTTTATATTCCACGTTACTGTTTTTGTGTCTTTATATTGTATTTCATATATAAAAAATCTAAAAATGATTACTTAAAATTGAGGGCGAATGTGTTTTTGATCGAGTTGTATCAATCGAGGATCATTCATAATTCAACATTGAAACTTTATTATTTTTGTATTCATTTTGAGCTTAGTTTTAGCTAATATGGTCAAGTTGAGAGGGCTTTTTGATTTTTAGTAAAATCCTAAATCAAACCAAGTTCAATCTTAAGACATAAAAATATTTTTCCAGATAAGTTATTACACAAACAGTTGAAATACAAAGTTTTCAAGCTAATGACCAGTGGTCATCAACTTGTTATGTCAAACAAGTAATACTAGTCAACTCAATGTCTTTGATAACAGCACTAGTAAGCTTCGCATTTTTTATGAGGCATTCTGTCAGCTCCGAAAATTTAACAAGTGTTCTTTTCCGATGCGTTTACTAATTTTGTCTAACAAATTATCTAGAAGTGTATATTTATCATCGGATATGAAACTTAATTAAACCATTAAAAGGAATTAAGATTTTGCTAAAATTAATCCAATTTTGTTTTTTCTCATAGTTGTGTAATATTTTTTATACTAGGAGCGAAATTTTCTGTTTTAATCTTTCTTCGTATTTTTATTGATTTGGGTGGAAGCTCCACACTTGTAAAAGATGAGGTTGTTCACCTTTGATTGAGTTAAAAGGCTTGAGTAATATAGTCTGAATCAAGTTGTATTTGAATTAACTTTAAAAGGAATAGAAATTCTTAGTTGAGTCATCAACCAAGTGGCATCAAGACATTGTAAAAATCATTGTGCTTGCTGTATTTCCACCGTTTTCACATAATGCAAAATGAATATGCATTGATACAAAGATAAATACAGCCTCAAGCTTGGTGGTTATACACTCGAAAAGGCTTGAAAGAAATCAAAACTCGTGCACATTCTCAGGAGATTTCAATTTTAAAAATGGGTTATCCTTGTGATTCCATGAGGACAACAAAACAAAGATACCTTAAAAGTTTTGAGAAAGGATTTACATATAATATAAAATTCAAATGAAAAATTCAAATTTTGAAGAGGAATGTTAGCAACAATTTCTTAAATATTTTTTTTTTTATTAGTTAGCAACAATTTCTTAAATTTTTTTTTTTATGAGTTATTATCACTGATTACCCCTAAGTTCTTTTTTTGAGTGAACGAATGAATAGAGAAGAGACAAGGGTTTTTCTCTGATCTGAAGGACGAAGTAGTATCCTGCTTTTTGCCTTCTTGTTCTTATTTACAATTTGCCAACCTCTCTCCATTGCAGCCTATGTCTTCGATGATGCCGCTTCTAAAGAAGAGGAAGCACCAAAGCTCTCAACACTATATGGCAAATCTAGAGGCATTGATTTCGAGTCCTGAGAGACTGGGATTGGCTGTGGGAGGATCTAGTGTCGTTGATGGAGGGTCCTCATTTGGACCATAGAGCTCTAACTTTCAATTCTTTTTTTTTTTTTTCTATAAATTATACTTTATATAGTCATTAAAATAAGAAAGTAGGGAAACCCGTATTTTAGGAAAGAGGGAAAGAATGAATAAGAGTGACCAAAAGAATATTGTTAATATATGACCATGATTTTACAAGTGAATACTGATAGCTTTAACCCGAGGAACTACCCTCAAATTGAACTGCACATGAGAAATTGGGAGAAAAATGAATCACTTGCGGCTCATCAGCCGGCAAATAGGCTTGACAACACATGTACGACTCTAAGCTCAGTTTATTTTACTACATGAATTAAAGAACAAATTACTCTAGGTTTCAGAATAGCCTGTTACCTGGTCGGCTAAAAGTACATGTAATAGTACATGAATGTTCTGTGTTTTCTCTTTTGCACACAGAACTTGGTACAAGTACAGGTCTAATTGCAATTCCCAACATCTCACCCGCCCTGGACAATCTGAGGCTTGAAAAACGACAGATACCACAGAATTAAAAGGCCTGTGGTATATGACTGCAAAATTGGGGAAAGAAAGAAAACTTTCTTTGTTGGTGAATCAATTTCAAGCCTATAATTTACAGTGCTCGAACATTTCAGTGTCATCCCCTAGGCAGCTCAGCCCTGAATCTCCGCTAGAGGCCAGTCACTCCGAAAGATAGTTGGACTCAGCCAACAGATTTGCAGTCTTTCTTGACTCACTTGGCTGGACTTAACAGAACCTGAGATTTCCTCAGAAGAGGGAATGCCATCTGAAAGAGAAGGTGGAGAACGCAGATGCTGAGTGACAGAAGGCATTTTTGCTTGTCTAATCATCGAAAAAGTTCTGGGAAAGACCACATTATGAACCTTGCAAAAATGTCAGACTCCAGAAACTCAATATGGGCAGCCCGTCCAATAAGAGTATTTAAGTTCCTGCCATGAGAAGAGGTATCAAAGTTGATGTCAAAGCGCATGAAGACTCGGTGCTCAGATGAAGGGGCCCGTATCTGGTCCAAGCAATCATTTAACATCTCCAAGAAGACTGCACGCTTTTTTGAATAGTCCCAAAGAGAAGCTTGGGCCAACTCAATTCTAGCGGAATGATATGGAACATACCCATCCTGAAAGACAGATAACTTATTAGAATCATCAGTATGAGGAAACATGACAAGGAATATTAACTGCACAATTTTTTCCTTACAAATGTACCATTTCAATCATCAATCTGATCACAGAAAGAGGTTCCATGAATTCTAAAGCTACTTAGAGAACAACTAAACTTGATTCCCCTAAATTAGAACACTTAAACTTGGAAAGATCTAGGTCCTATTTGTTTTTTTACCTTATAGAAACCGTAAATGTTTAAACAGGATAAAGCACATCAAAGTTTAAATAAAATTAAAAGAAATCTAGTCCTCCTAACAAGTGCCTCATAAAAATAGGTTGTCCAGAAAATAAGTTCAGGTAAATAACACGAGTTTCTACTCTTTATTATTGAAATAGGGGACAGATACTCATATATTCCAAAAGTCAAATTCAAAATAAATAAAACCAATTCATCTTTTCCTAGCAATGAGATCAAATGAAATAATTCAGATTTAAAATGAAGCCATCCAATTTACACTTTATCTTTACTTCTCACATACAAACAATTGATAATGCAAGTACAATATTTTTCTGGAAGAACAATAGCAATTTCAAGGGCCATCCTTATTCCGATGTGCAAGCCACGAATAGACGAGTAATACCTGGGGCGAAGAGAGCAGGATTATATTTCTGAAGTACTCCAGTGTCTTATGCTGAAATAAGGATAAGGGAAAAGAAAAGAGATTTTAGCACTTAACACGGCATGTAATAATAACTGCTATCTTAAATGCACAGTTTTCTAGTGAATAAGCGGAACTTTGTCACTCATCCAGTAAACTTCCATCACCATAGAATTTCTTTTGGAAGGTAAACAAGACTCGTGAAGTAATAGTCCTTTTTATTACCTTAGAAAGATTATAGAAGAAAGTATTCTGGAGATCAGGATCATCTGAGAAAGTAAGTTGATGAATACACTGTGTACCCTTGAGCTTCTTCAAGAGCCACAGCCCAGAGTTAAACAGAGAGTTTGAACTATACAGATACCCCAAGTGTGGACCCGATATAGAAACATAAGTATACAAGTATCTCAGGTACGGTTCCATCATGCTTTCTGCAATAACATAGGCGCAGATTGAGCACACTATCAAAAATCAGTATTTAAAAAAATAAAAAATAAATAAAATAAAAGAACGAAAAGTCCACCAGAGGTGTGCAAACTACCTGTTAATGCACTTCTTATAATAACATTGCCAATGGAATGCCCGACAAAGCTAAGCTTGATATCTCTTAAATTACCACTTCTAGAGACTTTATCCATTTTCTTTTTTATGAAAGAAATCACTTCCTCAGCCAACCTTAGTCCCATTTCTCTGAAGTCTCCATCTGTTTTTTCTTCATTCACCTCTGACATAAGAAACTCTATCTTGGGATCTAGTAAAAGCCATTGATTCCGAACAAGCCGTAAATCTAGATGATGTCCCTGTTCATATTTGAATTATGATGACATGTTATTAGTCATTGATTGAAACATCGTCATGCCAAGCATGCATTAAAAGGACCAGACAAAAGATTTAGACACCAAACTGAATTTATAGTACAGAATACAGTCACTCTGCATGTAGAACTTGAAAGGAGGTATAATGCAGTAACACAACTTTTCCTTTTCTTTTGGATAAGGCACAAAAAATTTATTAAAGAAGAATTAAAAAAAAAAAAGAAGTCCACATAGAAAAGAAAAAAAAATAACAAAAAACAAAAATACTACAAGCACAAAGCTGCCCCAATCCCTCTGAATAAAGAAGAGGGAAATCTCTTTGTATTGCTTAGTAATTGAAGCCCATAATGCAGCAAGAGTACGAATTTTATCCCAAAGCATCACCCAATTTTCCACCATAGCCTCCTATAAAATTCTTTTATTTCTCTCCATCCAGACCCTAAATCATAGCCAGAAGACATCTCCACAGAACAACTTTCTCTCCACGAGACACACAATAATATTCAATTAACAAAAAACAGTTTTTTGAAATAACCCAGCTAATATCCAAAAAAATTGTCATAATTATAATGCAACAGGAAAGTGCATGAAGAAATAGTCCAAACTTTTAGGTTCCTTTTTGCATAAAACACACCAGTTTGGACAAAGATAAATCCCAAGCCATTAGAATTGCATAACATCATGCATGTTAACCTTTCCTTGGGAAACCAACCAGGAGAAGAACTGAATCTTAGAAGGGACTTTGGCATTCCAAATGAAATCAGCAGGAAGAAAATTAATCCATTAACTATCATCAATCAGCCAAGTGAAAAAATATTTGCAAGAAAAGCTTCATTACGGATCCAACTTCCATGCCCTACAGTCATCCCGCAAATTAGCCAAGAAAGCATTCTCAACTAAAGAAAGAAGAGAAGATAACTTGTTGAATTCTCTATCCTCCAAATTCCTAACAAAAATCAAAATTCCAACCAAGAGAATTATTAGAAGAAACATGCCTACTTTCAGTGGACACCTTGTGAGGTTATCAATTATTAGGAAAGAGTGTGAAAAACGAAGTATCTCCCAACCAGAAATCCTCCTAAAACCTAAATCTATTACCTCTACCAACAACATTTTTTAAAAATAGGGTAAATTTCAGAAATAGTCTTCCAAGTCTAGAGAAACCTATGGTTCCAATGTCAGAATCACACCCATTTTCTTGTAACCCGTAAATACTCCTTATAACCTCATGCCATAGACAACTCCTTTCTAATGGAAACCTCCATAACTATTTTCCCAACAAAGTTACATTCATCTTCATTAAATTGCCAATTTCTAAACACCTTTTAACTTTGGGATGAGAAGTTAAATTCTAGTTAGCACTAACTATAGAAAGAGTATGAATAGTAGTTCTACAAAGAAAGATATCAAATAATTAACAAAATATCTAATACACACAATCAGGCATCACATTGTCATTATATAGATAAGAAATAAATTTTAAGGTGAAAAAAATCTCAATTTCTCCAACTCTATCTAGTAAAAGATATTGAACCCCAAATCTCCAAGTTCTTTTTGAGAGGAGAGGTGTTCAAGTCTTAACCAACTTCAATGTAACTTTTAGACTTTTTGATGTAGGACAAGATAGGAATCATAGGGTTTTAGGAATTAAAATATATTTTCTAATTATTTTTAGGATTTAATTTTTTTTTAATTTAATTGTTTAAGTTGGATTAGGAATTTTATTTTTGAAATTAGGATTCAATTTCCTTTCCAAGTTAGGATTAGTATTTTCGCAACTATAAAATAGGGCCCAGATTGTATTTCAGACTTGATTATTATTGACATTGAATAAAGAAGATTGGGACCAGCCGATCACCAAGAATAAAAAAACCACAAACACTTCTATACACATAATCATTAGTAATCAACCCTCCTCAAACAAAAAGCCCAAAAACTATAAAAAAGCAACCTAAAACCCTTTGGCCCTTCCCAATTGAGGTGAATAAAGAAAAATAAGAATCTTCAAACTCATTACTAACCAAAGCCTAAAGAGAACCCAAAAAGTGAACTAAACCAACTTGCAGTATAGTTTTGGTGAAACCCATATTCCAATCAGAGAGTAAATGATGCAACAGAACATTCTGGCAAAGACCTGGAATCCATCTAACCTTCCTTGAGAATATTCTAATCAAAGAAGATCCACCTACTTACTAACTAGTTCATATTCAATGAACTACTTATTATCAGAACCACCAAAAGAAAATTAACAAATTTATTCAAGCTGTGAAATGTAGAAAAAACCTGAAACCCATGTACAAAGACAACTATTTTCAAAACACGGCCAGATTGTTGTGAGCTAGGCCCAGATGACTTTTCTACAGTCTCAACGCCAGATCGCATAAGTAAACCATGGCTCTCTCGCAGGTCTAAATGGCTTAAACATGAATTTTCACTGGTTGTACGAAGTGGAGCATTCATAACACGTTCCACTATTATAATAGGAATGCACGAAGGATCTCCAAAAATATGCATGTCTTGAAGTGACCGATTGTTGATCTGCTCATAAAGCACAAGAGTTCAGGAAATTTGCAAAAAATATATAGAGAGAATGAAGTACCACAAAACCAAAACTCACCCTCATCTGGGCAATACTTCGGCGATGTAGCTCAGCACGCATGGCTGCACTTTGAGCAGGCTGTCCAGGGGGAGAAAAAAAGGATTCCAGATCAGCGAATAATGTATTAATAATCATTATAAGAACGTAGAAAAGAAGCAAAATTTGACTTTAGATTAGATCTACTGCTTTAGAAAAGGCCCAAAAGAGTAGGAAGGTATTAAAATTTGATATCAATTACATCTTCACTGATGCTAAACTTCCGCAAACTCAAAGCCTTCCCACGGTTAACCTGATAAGAAGATTCATCAACTCCAGCACTTAAAAAGTGATTTGGCATCTGAACCTTAGAGTAAACCATCCATATAGACCATTCAGGTTTCCGATCACTAGCCCACGAATCATGCAGAAATTCCATTATCTTTGTTCTGTTAGCCCTGAAATGAAGTAAAACAACAGCAAAGGAATAAAATAGATGATGACTTAGCACAATATATATGTTCAGCTCTTTATCTATTAAATAACCACAATATAAGACAACAATATTTTTAAATATAAATAAAAGTGATACAAAGTTGTTTATTTATCACAAAAAGGGGTCCACATCCTGTTCAGTAAACGATAATAGTTCTGACAATAGCTCCAATGTCATCATGTACAAAGTCTATTACAATTATTACTAACTATTCATGATAAGCAGCCAACTTACTTCATCAATTAGTCAAGATAATATACTGAAACATCAGAGGACAAACACCAAGGAATTTCCAAGAGACCATATAAACAAATACTTTATTCTCCCATCATCATTAAATGTATTATTAATCAATTCATTAATTAGCCAACTGTGAAATAATTGCAATTATTACTTTATACACAGTCCAGCTAAAAAATTCTAAATGAAGGTAGCATCATTCTTTGAATGACAAGTTCGAATGAACCGTTGATCTTCACTACATTCCTAGACATACATCTACAGTAAGAAACTGGACATATGCAAGTTGGATTCATCAAAGAACAGAACTCTGTTCTTTCATATTAGTCCAAATTGTACTTTAATCCTTTTCCATGACTTAATGATGGTGAGGCAAGAGCGTTGACCCCAAGGTCATACGGTTGCTTCTCAGCCACATAATTCATTTACACATAGAAAGGTGTGTTGGACATAAAAGGGTGATATTAAATGGTTATAAGAGTTCGGTAATTATAAATCATAAAACCAGCTTAACCATATACAAATTTTAATAAGGACAAATGAAAAGCACCACAAGCGCAATAAAATTTATGAAAACCGGGAGATCCCAAATGTGGAAACATACCTGTGAAACATCAAGAATCTGTTCCACAAATTAAAAATTTGATTGCCCAGAATCTGGAAGGCGTTTGATAAATCATCCCATGAGACAGAGTGAGGCAATCCATCACTTTGAAAATCAGCTTTACCTTCAGCTTTCAGCTAAAGGAGAGGAAAAAATTAAGTAAACAATGAAGATTACAGAAAATACTTGAAGGTACTATACTGTCAGAAATAAGTCAAAGACCTCAACACTATTCTGTTGCATGCCTGAGAGTTGTGAAAACTTTATATCATCCAGCTTGCAAGTAAAATTAGTCAAATCAATTGCTTGGTTAATTGCTTTACTAATTCTTTGTAGATCTCCAAGAAGAATTTCATAGGCGTCCATTAGTGCTTTAATGAGCATGATCTGTTTGCAATCTACCGAAGCCAGTTGACCCCATGCCTTCTGGGATATGAAGTCTGACTGTAAATAGATAAAGAAAACTAATTGAGGACTTAACAGAAAATGAATCAAAAAGTAAATAAAGATAAAACCCGTAACACCTTCATAATAAAATACGGAGATCACATAGTTTAACAAAAATAAAATTCAAAGACTGAAGTGTATAAAGAACCACAAAGTATAAAATGTCCCCAGTTTTCTTAATTGTTAGATAGTATGTGATCTTGATGGACCTCCCGTTAGAAAATGGTATTCTAGAAGGAGAGCAAGGAAAGGGATGTTCGTTAGTAACAGCAACACAGCTGGCAAGGAACAGCAAAGCAAGGAGGGTGAGTGAGAGTTTGTTACGAGCAAAGGACAGCAAGGCAAGGGATGGGTATGAGAGTTTGTTAAGAAGAGTGAAGGGTGTTCTAGAAA
>JANLJB010003400.1:16037-26719 GCA_026212285.1 Bursera cuneata
TGAGGAGGGCATCATCAATCATCAATTTGGGTAAATCCTAGGGGAGGACCTGACCCTCCAAAGTCAGGGGATTGTTATTTGTTTTCTGTTGTTTTGGTATTAATACAGTTTAAGGCTTGTTGAGTTTATTTCAGCTGTTCTTATTCATTAGTAACTGTGACTAGTTGTGCTGAGGAATCGGTCCTCATCAGATCTTAGCTTGGGCCATCTCTATTGGTAAAATCATAACAGGTGATGCCATTCAAAGGTCTCCAAACTGGTACTTATCCCTATCTAATTGTGTTGTATGCAGAAGAAATAAGGAAAGTGCAGATCACCTTTTCTGGCAGTTTAGGGTGTGTTTGTTTGTAAATTTTTTTTTTTTTTTATTTCAAAAAGATTTAAGAATATGTGGTTGATGTTGAATTTTGAAAAGGATGTGTAGTTGATATTAAATTTAAAATGGATTAAAACATGTGCAGCACAGAAAACAGAACTTTAAATTCATAAAAAGACAAGGTCTTAGTTTTTCATTAAGTTTATGGTATAAATTTATCCAGGTAGCAACATTTAAGCGGGTCATCCAGCCTCTTGTATCAATCTCCCTTAAAGATATATATTACAAGTATAACAAAAAGGCAGCATTGGTTTTGCATAAGTTTCTTTGCTGATCATTCAATCAAACATTTTAGGAGAAAAATTTTGTTGGCAAACAACATCTATTGGAGCATGGGTAGGTCAAGTTTAAGAATTCAATTTTCTGTTAATTCTTCTTTGTGCTTGGGATAGCAAAGTTAGGCAATCTGAATCACAAGTGCATAGCAAAAGGGGTCATGCAACCACAATCATTCTTCATTGGTTGAGAAAAAAAGGAGTAATGAGAGGAAGAGAATGCAATCCTGGTAATCTGCTTACAAAACCAATTCCTCTTTTGAAGACATAACAAGTCCATAAACAAATCAGACTATTTTCTTCAAGGAAAAAAAAAATGTAAAGAGATTATATAAAATCATGAATACAAACTGTTAAAATTTAATTAATTTGTTATGTTTGACCTACTTGTAAGACTTGGTGAGGCATGTGAGGTTCATTCAGGTGTAAGTGAGAGGGCGTATTAAAGGCCTAAATACTAAAGTTAAGTCCATCCTTACAAGCTTAAACTTTTAGGAAAATGACAAACTAACATAAACAAACACAACAATTATGTAACAAATACACTCACGAAGGTTCAAATATCCATAAGGCTGATATGGTTGATAACCAAAAAGACAAACCACATGCAAATGTTTACACAACATGCTGACCAAGAACACCAATAAAAGATGTTTCCCAGTCAGAGAACAGTGGATCTGACCAATCAATGTCCTCACCGGGAACATCTTCAATAACATACAGATCACTGAAATGATTCAACTGACCAACTTACTTTAACAAAACAAGTAATCTAAAGTGATAAGCAGGCACAGAAGCTAAGTGTAATGAACTAAATGAAAGGCAAACCATTTACGGGAAAAAGGAAATGAGAATGAGATTTTAACCTGCTTAATGGGTACCTTCAGAAGGGCCGTGGAAGAACTAGCTTTTAATAGACTGATGTGTACACTTACGTCAACAAGGACGGCATGGAAAGAATCAAAATGAACAGGGCAATAAGAATGCAACCCCAGAAGTGCTTTGGGGGGAATTCGAAATTCATGAACTGCTGCAGAACATGCATCCAGAGATGACTGCAACAGAGGACTGCACACATAAAATCATCATGTCGTTTTCAAGAGAATAGTTAAATGAATTACAACTAGACAAAACACCAAAAAGTAAATTTTGTCAACTAACCCATTCTCCATCATAGGAGCATACATGAGCTCAAACTTCAAAATAACAGCAGATGTTGATGGGCCCTGAAATTTTAATGATATATCAGTTGCCAAGATATGTGTTAGAATCTAATGGCCTGTAGGAACATGCCAAGAAGTGAAAATTTGATAGTCCTCAGAATCTAGGATGCATTGGATTTTGCATTGGTGCTATTTGTAAATATCATAAAGGTAATTCTTCTTTTCCATTTTTTGCTAAAAGTAACTTCGTTGTAAGCTCCACCAAGGATGACCTCATTTCTGTCTCTTTTGGGAAATGATATACAATATTAAGCTACAACTCCTCCAAGGATGATCTCATTTCAGTCTCTTTTGGGAAAAGATATATGATATTAAGCTACATTATCCAGTGAGAAAGGTGATAATGCTTATGTCCCCAGCTTGCATGCGAGGTACCACTTGGATAAATGTGCTGTTTCAAATTAAACATGCCAGTCCTTTCTTATTTTTTATTCATTTTGAGCCAGCAATGGCTTGTTTGCATTAAGAAAGTCTATCGTGAGATAGGCATACGACATCAACCGTCTATTCATTTAATAAGATCCTACCATATATGCATTCACTGAAAAAAATAACTATTCTGGGATACATGTTAATGCTTAGGTGGAGAGAGAAAGAAAACGCATATATGGTGGGATTTACTAGACAACTGTATAGATGATGTGTATACAGTTCATTTCATATCAAATATTTAGGTTACATAATTCGTTTAAAAATTAACCACAAAAAAAATAAAATAAATGGGGGCAGTGGGAAAGAGGAGAAGGGTAAGAAGGCATAACTACCTCATATTTAGTAACAGATAAATTGAATGCAATCATAATTGATAGATAAACATCCTGCCTCGCATATTTGATACGGAAAGGCTGTGTTGTGAAACTGTTTTCCGTATCATCAATCCTCCAAACTCCATAAGTATCTTCAGAGCTCAATTCAGGAGCTGCAGCTCAAAACAGCATTACTATTTCTGGGATCTTAATTAAATTAAAATAACATCAAAAGGAGACAGCAAGTTTGCGGTAAGATCAGAAATATTAATATGCAAGTAAATTGTATCTCTTAGCCCAAACATCAGATGTCAAAAATTAAAATGAATCTTTAAAGATGACAAAGTGACTCAAAAGAATTGAAAAAATTTCCACACTCTTGGAAAATAAAATATTCAAGTGTCAAAAAAGAAAAAAGGCGTGTAATTAAGGTTTTTAAAGATCAGGAATCATATTACTATTAATATAGAAGAAGCCCTCTTTGTAGGTTATTCAAAAGTAATGTAACGTTTAGAAAACCATTTTAAAGATTGGTCCACTTGCAAATAGTAGGAGGTGGCAGTACATATACGCCATCCCAAGTCATCACTTCCATAATTTTGAAAATGAAGTGTCATAGTTCTCTTACCAAACTCTCCTCTAATTTTCCTTCTTTGATTCTCTTCTCTCCCTAATTTCTTTTCTTTTGCATTTGTTACTCTCTATCCTCTCTCTTCCTGGCCTAGATCAACTAGTGTTTTTGCAAAACTTCATTCCAAATGCTTTTTAATCAGTAAAACAACTCTCAAAACCTTCGGTCTTCACAGATAAAACCTCTGCACCTTAAATTTACAGGTCACATCCAACCATTAGACTCTTTAACACTAACATCGACATCAATGATCTCTCTCACCACAATACATACACTTGACCCCATTGCTCTGACAACTGATTCTGTAAATTCAAAATAGTTATGCTATTTTCCCAACTCAACCAATTTTACCATTGTCTTAAAGCTCAAATATCCATTTCCCTAAAGAATTGGCATACTTCACATTAACAACTGTTCTATAGGTTGTTTTGTAAGCTCCTTCCGAGTGGTTTTCCTTTGATTCAGCAAAAGTCTTAAAATGAATAAGAAATCTCTAAAAGGTCAATTTTTGCACCTTCATAGCAAATTAATGAACAGAACTTAATGGCTTAAGGAAATACTCAAAAATCTAAGCTAAAAACCTATACAGCCTTTAGACAACTTCATTGTGAGTAAATCCTCTCATCCTTCTATAGCATATTTAAATGGCAAGCTGCCAACACTCAAAAGTATTAATTGGTTCAAGTTGGAGAGATCACCTCTCATCCTTCTAAGCATGTGCTCAAGGCACAGTGTCAGAACCTAGAGTATCAGTAGTTTCAAGTCAAGAAAGCAAATCATCACATTTCGGTCTCACCTATCCTTTAGAAAAATAGCCAGAGTATTGATTTATACTAAGTGCAAGATAGTAAGAGCCTCATTAGAGAGAATGACCACCAGACCTCAGATAAACGTTGATTTGTAGTTTCTCATACATTATGCCCATTCTATTGGATCAAATAGTTATAATTTTTGCCTTCAAACATAACTTCAGGAAAATGTTTAATAAGTCAAACTCTTTTCCTTACTGAGATAGTTTCAAGTCTCCAATTCTTCTACTTCTGTCAATACAAAGTTCTAAATTTGTCTGATTTTAGTTCATCACTTTCTTCATATCTAGGTTAAATCAATTTGCAACACCACAAGGGATAAAATTTGTGCTTTGTAGTCTGACAGCAGCATCAATCAAATAATTAATTCATCAAGAGCCGAGTCTCTATCAAAATGATGTAGAATCATATATTAAAATTTATTTTATATTGATATTTTAAGCAGGGGTATTACTTATCCGAGGCAATTTGTTATTTGTTTAAATTAGATTTAGTTTTTCTTTTTCTTTTTTTTTTAATTTCTTATCACAAGTAAATTTGGCAATGCAGGACATTTAGGGACTCACACATATGATAGGTGTAGACATAGGGCTATTTAAGAATTTTGTTTACTTTCGTATTTTACTATTATAGTGTGTTCTATTCTTTGTATAGTTATTTGATATTCTCTATGTAAGCTGGGAAATACAAGGAATTTTGAGATATGTGTTTGACTGGGATGCTTCCAAATTCAGTTTTCAGATTGTTTCCTCAAAGTTAGTATAGAATTTAAAGTAAGAAAATAGATATTTTTTTCTCATAAGCTTTAACTCTGAAAATAATTTTTGAATATTATATGAAACATGTTTTCAGATATTAAATATTTTTCTCAAATTTTTGGATTGTATCAGAATTTTTGAAAACAGGTTTCGAAAACACAAACCAAATGTGGCCCAAGTTTCTTCCCCTCCAAGTTTTCTCTCAACCCTCATCTTTTCCTCCTTCTCCTTCTTCCTCTTGTTTCTTCTTCATCAACTTTCTATTTCAGGTTTTCCACCATCTAGTTTTCTCATGTTTAAGTTTTTGCAACTAAAAATTGTCCTAACTCTGAGATTTCAAAAGACATACTTAATAAGATGAAGATTTCCCCATAACTTTTCCCTTCCAATTTATCTAATACCTGATTATCTTCTCTACTTAAGTTGTATTTTGTCTTTCTCTAACTTTATTCCTCTCTCCCTAGTTTCTGATCTTCCCTACCTATTTATATCTCTTCTTAAATCTTGTATCACTTAAAAAAGAAGCACAATTAAAACTTTTAAAGAGCCTCTCCTACCACATATGATATCAAAGTAACATCCTGCTACAATTCCCCTCCTTAAACACAAGTATTATGCTAAGTAAACCATCCTTCACCTCAATAACGAATCATGCCAGAATTATAAACCTTGAGAAACTCCATTTCGGTATCTAACATTCAATCAACAACCCAAGCACATTTCACATCTCATATTTTCTTATAAACTCAATTACATTTTTGTTGCACACAGCCCACACTTGAACTTCCAGTTAACAATTTAAGAAAAAACAAAAAAGCATACCCAAATGTTAGCTGCGAAGTCACCTCAATTACTTAGCCACAGTTCAAACGCATGCAAAAACACAAACAAATTTGGCAAAGAAACATCAATTATAATTTGAATTAAAACTTAAAAAGTACCTTCATATTGAACAACCCGTGCTGGTACTCCCGTTGACTCAGTATCCTCCCATTTCATGCTAATCTTAATCTGATACCATCTACATTTGTCAATTAAATCAAATTAAATTAAATTATTAAATTTAAAAAAATAATAAAAAAATGTTAAAAATAAAAAGAGCCTATCTAGCTAGCTAAGCTTAATCTTACCCTTGCTGAAAAAGGTCAAGATTATGAAACCGATGAAGGTAAATAGCGATTTCATGTACAGCATCTAACGGAACAGGAGACACCGACTGCAGCGCTGATGACGGTGGCTGTGGCGACGGCGGCGACGGCGACTTAGGGTTTGGAGAGTGGGCATTTGGGAGGCGCTTGATTGACCAATTTCTATGGTTTAAACCAATAAACCATCTTAGTTTCCGAAACATATGTAATGTAAGTGCAGATTCTCAAATCATACATAACTCAACTCAACTCAACTCACTAACTCACTCCCACTCTTGCTCTGTCTCTCTCATTCATCAATCATTCTTCACGACCCAAGCAAATGTTTTATTTATTTATTTTGTTCTGTTTTCAATTTTAATTCATTTGACTTTGACGCTTCATGGAACAGTAAAACGCTTGGTGGCCAGCTAATGTTTATGTTTTAGACTGTTCCACTACACGGGTTTGGTTGCCTGTTAACATCACATCAATTCTCTCATCTTCAAATAACAAATTTCGGCACAAAAATGATTGGGCGGATTTTATAAACATTATTNAAACGTTTAATTAATATTATTGAATATATCTAACATGGTTTGATAAAATTTATTGAATGCATTAAATACTATTAAAACATTTTTAATTAATGGGCACATAATCACGTTATGTCAATTTTTTAAAAATAAATTAAATTTTAATACTCCTTTAAATTTAAATCAATTTTGATAATTATTTTAATATCTTATAATTCCTTTTATTTAATTTCAAATTATGTACAGCTAATTAATTTTACTAACATAATAATTTTAACAAAAGTATAAAAATAGTTCTTAAGCAGTATGTTTAAATATCGAATTAATTTGTTCTGACAACTCTATAATAATAAAAGGTTATAAAACAATAATAAACAAACATTTAGATGGTATCAATTTTGTTAAGTGATTTTAGATATTTGTTTGGGAATAAGTCAAATTATAGTATATTATGTTTTCATTTAAAAAATTAATGGTATTCGATATTGAATTTTTTTATGATGTATAAATCTTTAAAAAATATATTTTTTAAAATTTAGTTATTTTTCATAACATTAAATAAGTAATTATTAATTCTTCATATATTCTTAAATTTAATTTTTCATCCAAAATTTCGAAACCATAATATTAAAAGAAATAACATTAAATAAGTAATTATTAATTCTTCAAATAATCTTAGATTTAATTTTTNTATCCAAAATTTTATAATTATTAAAAAGTCTCTTTTAATAATATGGTTTCGAAATTTTAGTGGGATATTTTACAAAATTTATTCTTAAAATATCAATTATTAAATAAAGTAATAGATACAGTAACAACGACAATAATAACGCGTATTTCTAAGCTTCACGTGTTCGGCATTTCTTAAATGTTACAAGGAGATTAGCATTGAAAAACTGGACAAAAGAAATGATAGCACCAACAGACAATTGAATCATTTATTTTGTAAGTTTCTCCGCCTTTAAATGCTTTTNCCCTTTCTCTTGAGAATCGAAAGACGGTGTCGGATCAGTGACGACACAAGCATTAGTAAGCCCGTGAATTTTTGTTTAATCACAAGTAGCCCTGAAGGTTTCAGAAAGTTCACTTAAACCCTCTCAGTTTTGGAAATTTGTACGTACCTCGCCTGCCGTCAACTATTATTAGGGTATTAACAAGTTTGTAATGTTAAATACAGAGTTATATCTAAATTCCCTTAACTGTACATGNCTAATTCAATTGACTTATATATCCCCTCTATGTGTATATAAACCCTTCTTTAAGTACTAAATCTAAATATAATTAATCAAAAAAAATATTAATAAAAAACTGAAAAAAAATCATTAATTTATTCAAAAAAATACAAAATTTAGTAAAATCAGAATCAAATAAATTCAATAACCAACGTTTAAGGTTGCGAATGATAGAAATGTAAAACATGGAGGATGGGAGGGGAGATAACTTTTAAGGATTACTCTTTAAAATTGCAAAAGCATTGCCAACTCTTTATTCATTCATCAATGCGGCACTTCCATTCAAAGCCAAACGCTTCAATTTATAGCCTAGAAAGTCTAATTGAAACAAGGTCAAGTGGAAGACATCTGTCATTATTATTGGGAAAAGTTCCAATAATGACCCTAAGGTTATGCGTCATTCTTAATGTCTCCACTTTTTCGAATTAACCTCAAATGGCCCCGTCATTTGCCTGCTGCGGTTAAGTTGGATGTGTTGAAAAATATAATGGTAAATGAGATAATATCAAACAATATCCTTAAAGTTTAAGCTAATTTTAGTTAAAAAATTTGTTTGATATTTAATTAATTAGATCTCTAATATTTACCCAAATATCAATTAGCATTTTCCGTTAACGGGTATAATAATTAAAAGAAAAAGACTACTACATCCTTATGTGTTACCTTAATTAAGGAATAATATCAAAGACTATCATTTTGTTTTAGTCCAATTTCAGATAGCAAGTATATTTGACATTTTAATCAATTAGACCTATGAGGTTTGCATAAAATCATCAAATGACAGATTTCGTTAAAAAGTACACTAATGGTTAAGGATAATATAGGAATTTTATGACAAATAATGTTAATACCTTTCTGACTTCTTTAGACAAATTTAGATATATAGAGGGTTATAATAGTCTTTTTATGAGTTTTTTTTTTTATTGTCTCCGTTAACTGAATATGTTAGTTGATGATTTTGTGTAAACCTTAAAGGTCTAATTGATTAAAATACCAAACACATTTTTCGGTTAAAATTAGACCAAAATACATGGTGGTCCATGATATTGTCCCCTTGCTTAATTACCTTTTTGCCTTTCCTTAAAATTTGTCCTAGTTTATTTATTAAAATACCCTTTTCTTTTACTTCGTTACTTAACAGAAAATATTAATTGATAATTTTGGACAAATGTAGTAGTCTAGTTGATTAAAATACTAATCAGATTTTCCTCCTAAATTAGATCTAATATTAAAGGTATTATATATTTAATATTATCTTAATGGTAAATATATAGTCTCTCATCCTCTAGCTTATAGATGACGTAATGTTGTTCTTTAGTCCCTTCCCTTGTATCGAAACGTTTTTGTTTAAGACTACTTTAGACAAATTTATATATAGAGAGGGTTATAATAGTCTTTTTATGAGTTTTTTTTTAATTGTTTCCATTAACTGAATGTGTTAGTTGATGATTTTGTGTAAATGTTAAGGGTCTAATTGATCAAAAAAGCAAAAATGTTTTTTGGATGAAATTAGACCAAAATATATGATAGTCCTTGATATTGTCCCCTTGCCTAATTACCCTTTGGCCTTTCCTTAAAACTTTTCCTAGTCTATTTATTAAAATATCTTTTTCTTTTACTTCATTACTTAACGGAAAATATTAATTGATAATTTTGGATAAACATAGAAGTCTAATTGATTAAAATACTAAACAGGCTTTCCTCATAAAATTAAATCAAACATTAAAGGTATTATTTAATATTATCTTAGTGGTAAATATATAGTCTCTCATCCTCTAGCTTATAGATGACGCAATGTTGTTCTTTAGTTCCTTCCCTTGTATCGAAACGTTTTTGTTTAAGACAACTTTAATTTCTTTCTTTGTTGTTGATCAGTCTGTTCTGAGTCTTAGTTGATGTTTATTTATGGAGTTCGAAGTATAAATAAGTTTGAAAGTAGCTGAACTTGAAATATAAATAAGATAAGTACTTCTCCTTGTAGCTAATTATCTCTAATTTTTTAATTATTTGCTATTGCTTGTTAAATAACTTGTCTAATAACCATTTTTAGAAAGTGATATTTATTATGGTCTTTCAAATAAATTTTGAGAAAATATTTTACACCAGAGTTTTTCTAAGTCAATATTTATTCTCTAAAAAATAACACTATTTTTTCAAAAATTAACACTTATTCTCTAAAAATCTGAGGGATAAATATTAATTTTTTAAGGATAAATATTGATTTAGTAAGTTTGGGGTTAAAATTTATCAAAATTAGGGGTCATTAACTTTCCCTTTTTAGAAATGATACTCAATTGATTAATCTCTTAATTAACCGAATAAAGTTACCCGACTCTTGACTGGATAGATCTTTTCATTAAGGGATTATTCATCTAATTTTCATCTTTATCAAAAAATGAAAAAAGTTACGATTAACTTTAATAATTTAATGTGAGGAAGAGAGAGAAAAAATAAATTAAACACAAAGGTAGAAGATGAAAGAGGAAAGAGAAAAAAAATCATCATAGATTAAGAGATGATGCGGTGAACATAAGGAAGTCATTAGTTGTAATATAAATACATTTTCCACATTATCATACCTATACCATTCATATATACTAATCTGAGGCCAAAAAATCAATGTAAAATAAAAGTGTAATTAGGAGAGATGATTGATCCTGCTCCTGTATATATATGGGTTAGGCTATTGGGACTTAATTTTTTGACTTAATTTTAGACACCAATTGCTTACCCTTCATCTATGTTTAATCTAACGGTTAACAAGGAAGTTAAAAAATATAATCCTATAATCACTCACACTCAATTACCTMTAACATTTAATTCTTTTTCTATCTAAATGGAATCAAAATAACTTCTCCTTCTTCTTCACCTCCATCTCTATGCCTTTTACCTATTAAGAAATTTTCTCTCTCTTTTACCAACTACTGAAATATCTACCTATTAAAATTTTTTTCTCTCAGTTGATCATC
>JANLJB010003407.1:2847-36705 GCA_026212285.1 Bursera cuneata
AGAAGAGTCAGAGGAACTGAATCAAAGGAATTGAATCACAGATTCAATTAAAATTTGGAACAATTCTCTTATTCAAAAGGATTGAAAATCTGTTGTTTATTGGGCGTCTTTGATTGCTGTTGTGTTTTTGTTTTTTCTGTTTTCTCTCATTTGTTGTGGACCACTTAATCTTCTCAGTACTTTTGTCTTTAATTAATATCATTTTTATTTCCTATAAAAAAATAGTAATGATAATAAAATCTGGCACAAATAGTCAAATCTACAATTTATTGCAAGTTAAACATGTGTTACACCTATGTTCATAGACATATGAAAGGTTTTAAAATTTTACCAATTTTTCCAGACTTCAACCATTGAATCAATCTTTTTAAAGTTACTCAATCCAGCTAGAAACTACAAAATGCATCAATATAACTACTAGCAAAATAAAATGATTTCATCAACTATACCGAGGTTTGCCGACCCCCATAGGTCGACGGCTTTGAACTGAACAACGAAGGGTAGCTCATTCCACCAAAGTGGGATGATATGGAAGTTTCAACTGAACCAGTTGAATCTGGGGAAGATGAGCCAGAGGACCTCACATCCTCTTCCTGCAAATTAAAAGAGCATAATTAGCAGATAAGTTTTTTAGGAATAATTCCTTCCAAGATCACGGCTATTGCATGCAATTGCCCAATGGAATAAGAAAAATAAAAAATAAAAATAGAGACTTTTGTACCTCTAACTCTGAAGTCTCTAAAAGTGTCTTTGCCCACATATCATCATAACTAACTGAAGGTCTAGAGATGACATTCTCCTCATCAACATCTGGAGCATCAGTTCCAGCACCAGCAAGGAATTCATTAACCTACAATGGTATAAAGATGATAAGATTCTTCAATTAATACATTGAAAAGTGGCATAATATCCCAAAGAAAACTAATGTTATTACTTAAAGCAGACATCAGCACATGTTTTGAGATATAAGATTTATTAGAATATATAATTGGAACAATTTAAATCTTAGGCTAAAAGTAACCTTTCTAGTGAATAACTTATGCCAACAACAATTTAACAAATTAGTATAAGCCAAGGAAACAAAGTTAATTCTCAAAACTGCATGAAACACAATTTCCCCATGCAAGAACAAAAAACAAAAGACACCCAATTCCATTAACAAATAGACTACATGACATGTAAGCAAGCAAAAATATGTTACAGTTTACAGGCTGCTGTTGTAAAAAGAGAAAACTACATTTCTTTCTTTGAATAACCATGATGCTATTCCATTAAACCCGTGCAAAGTGGCCCCTCCACATGGGTCAAGAAAATCTCCGATTATAGCCCATGGGGGTGGTCCATAGAAATCAACACCAATGGGAGACAAATCTTACACCCAATACTTCTCAGAAATCAAAGCCGAGTGACTTAATCACTGAGCCAACTACTTGGTGTAACAACAATTTGCAATTCACTAGACACTCCAGACTGTATTTCTATTATTGTTCGCCCACTACAACAGAAGTACATTCATGAGAGGTCCAGTAAAACATCACAATATTAATTTAACATCAGAGCATGAAGCCGGAATGTTGTTTCAGAAAGCATATTGCTCTATCA
The DNA here is from genome assembly GCA_026212285.1 of Bursera cuneata. Classification (NCBI taxonomy): domain Eukaryota; kingdom Viridiplantae; phylum Streptophyta; class Magnoliopsida; order Sapindales; family Burseraceae; genus Bursera; species Bursera cuneata. The sequence continues at coordinate 4,450 of JANLJB010003407.1, forward strand.
TATTTCAATAGATAAGGCTCTTCCATAGACTTGCAATTCGATTATTGTGAAGCCATCCAAGCAGTGCAATGCTCAAATAGACAAGTCAAAATGCTCTCTTGACTAAACACATAAACAGAATTTGAATATGTGAAAGCAACTTGAGTGGACATGAGAACATGCATAAGCACCCTTTTGATGCTCAATTACCAAAAGTTTGGTGGAGCAAATGCACTATTTAGTTTTCTATGTTCTGCCGATCATTACCATATACCTTGTTTGTCTTTGCTGCTCATGTTGTCACAGTTTCCAGATTGATCGGACTCAATTCTTTATATGCGGACTATGCCAATTCAGAGTGTATACCAGTAAGCTCCTAAACCTTATTGTTGAGGAACTCATCAAGATTTTGAACCTCTTTGGAGCAATGACCAAAAAGACAAATTAAAAAAAAAAGAAAGATGCTCAAAAGTCCTGAAAATCCAGAAAATATGAAGTTTCCAAAAAACTTTTAACATATGTGTAGGTTGCATATGACATTCTAGTCAAAGAAATCCCCAGTTTTAACATATTTGATTTGATAATTATGGACAGCGCACAATATGGCACATTCATGGATGTGCACAATTATTGCTTACTCTCAATATTTGACTTATTTGTGCCTATAGGTGCCACCCAGATTGCATTTCTGAAGTTCATTAATTTGTTACATTTCTAGCTTTCAGATAGATGGGTCTTTCTGTCCTCTTTAAACATTTACAAAAAAATTAACTTACTGCTAAAACTGTACCTGTTTCAAATCATACTGACAAATAAATAAAGAATGTCCAAATCCCACCTATATAATGAAAGAAATCTTACCCTGTTCATGGCTGGTGCATTGTTTCCCAACAGGCCATCATCACCAAGGTTTGCTGCCCATGCATTTACAAGGTCATCATCGAGTGCATCGGGCTCAGCAGCAGGTGTGGGTTTAGATTCATAAATAAGGTCAGAAATTCCAGTGGCAACTGCTGGATCATTCAAACCAGAACTTGCACTTATATTATGCCGTGTACGGTAGATGTCAATCAGTTTTGCACTGTTGCACAATTTGAGAGGATTAAGAAGAAAAAAAAAAAAGGAAAATCATAGGAGTACATATTACAAGAAACGGTAAATGAAACAGACTTCACTGACAGCACAAATAAAAAAAATAAAAATTAAAAGAAAAGTGATTTCAGGATCTTTCAAACAGTGAAACCTAAAAGCCAAGAGTTCCCCAAAAAAATTAATAAAAATAAAATAAAATCACCTCGTCAAATGACAATTGCCTACCAATTTGGTTCTTTTTTGCGCCTACTCTTGTACATTCCACACTCTTTAGGTAAACCCTTTATTCTCCTTCTAAATCCATTTAATCTTTCAGTAAATTATTTAAAATAAAAGATTAGCTAAGTAGATGCTTCTAAACTAATTTGTGAATCAACACCATTAAAGAAAATAAAACTAGAGAATAGAAAAAGAAGACCATAAAAGACATAAACAAACAATAAAAAAAGCCCACTTCCATGGACTTCACTCGATGAGAAAAAAGGCTTCAGAAATGGAGCAAAACATGAATGTAACCACAATCCCACCAAGTTCAATCTTTCATCATGTTTTCAGCTCAGAAGCCTTGAGACTAGGGATTATTCTTTTGAACTGTTATATATCATTTTCAGTATATCAGTGCATGAAAAAAAGGATAAAAGATTACGAAATATTTGCTGTATTAACAACATACTGTATTTAAGTGACATAGAAGAAAACCCAAGATTGGATAGGCATATCGAAACAAACAATGCTAGTGAAATCAAGAACCCTACAATTTAAAGTACTAACAAAATTTCATTTGCTCTCTGTAAATTGTCTCTTTATACACAATAATTAATTGTCCTCATCCACCTATCACTTATTATATGAAAAAGATGCCACAACTGTTAAAAAACTAAAAGATAGAAACAATCTGTAAGGAAACTGGTACCTTATTGGTCCTAAAGGAAGATACTTTGCTCTTGGGACATAACAAAACAGTGAAACAAGATCTAATAACCGCTCATGTGTTTCATACAATTTCTTGAGCTCTTCATCCGTCCATTCTTTTTTTGCATTATCATGATTGCGTATATCCCTAATTATCGACATCAAAGCATTAGCACCACAAAATGGAAAACAAATTAAAAGAAAGCTACACAAAATTCTCATGTCATACTTGATCAGCTCATCTTGTGCTTTATACATTTCATCAAGAACCTGTAACATGGGACTTATCAGAAATCCAAGGCCTGTACCACTGGCACCTTGATCTTCTCCATTACTAAGATGCATCTCTGATAACTGTGACTGCACACCACCATGAGCTAAAGCATGTAAAAATTCATAAATCTGTAGCCTAAAAGGCTCACCAGACCTGATTGCCATGGTTGTAAGAGCTTGAGCAGCAATAATGCGAACCTAGAGTAAACATAACCATTTAGTAAGCAGAAAATCAAGTAACAGTAAAAGTTTAGGACACCAGTTTATCTTATATAAATAAGATATATACTGATGACAGATACAGACCTTATCTAGCTCAAAAGAGAACAGTTATCAAACTTAGACAGATAATAATACATTGGCACACACAATAAATTTTTTAATAAGGAACAATAAAATATAATTAAGATAAAATTAAATTAAAAAAGAATTAACCAAAAGGGTCTACATAATTATTTAAAGAGTCTTAATGCATATGCATGAGCATAAATCTGCGGACCTTGGTGAGTTAGGGTAAAATAGATTGGTTTAGAGACCAGTATCACTGCAACATCTATCCGGTAATCATTTCAGGTACGATAACACGGAATCAGCCACATACTGCTCACACCATTACCATACTAAGATAGCATTTGTTTTTTTTATCTAAAATCTAAATAGGTTTGAATTTATAAATCCAAATAATATGTTTGTTTTCTCTTCTTTAACATTTGAATACAAGTGTTGATTCTACTTTTTTTTACTAACAAAAAGATCTGGTTGTTTAAAATCAAATTTTCTCATTTTGTAAAATAATATATATTTTTTTAATTGTTTTCAATTGAACAATATATGGAAAAAATTAATAACAAAAATATACTAATCCATAAGTATTTTATCTCTTTTAAATAAAAGATCTAGAGTAGAATCATTAGCCACACATTGTTAAAATAAAAAAATTAAACCTTTGAGTGAAAAGAATAAAAAAGAAAAAGAGGGTTATAAATAAAGGAAATAGATGCATTGTCGAAAAAGAGGGTTATAAATAAAGGAAATAGATGCATTGTCAAAGGGTATCTTTGAGGATCAAAATTAAATGAACTAGTTCGGACTTAAGTGCTTAGATAGAAGCTATAAATTTTAGCTTTTTAGATTCATATTAAAATATCTTATAGTAAGTGTTACATTAGAAAACCAAAGTAAAATGTTTAACTGAAATGCAATCACATTTAGATATTAGACCTATAATAAAATTGCTTCTAAGTCACGTGCCACAAAAATTATAAGCAGTGTATGACCAGCATGCAAAATATATATATATATATATACCTCCCAGCTGCCACTAAAAGCACACCTCTGAAGTCGAGTCAATGCACCAGCAAGAGTAGGATTGCGAGAACTGGCAGCAGCAACCATTTTATCTGCATCTAACAACATCAATGCAGTACCAGGAGGAGTTGCTGACTCCCAAGCATATTCAGAAGCAGCATAATTAGCATTTTCTCCTAGGAACCATACCTGAAAGTTTAGTTGTTCAATAATAAACACAACAAACCCCTACTCCATGGTTTTTTTGGATCACAGCAACTGAAGCACATCAAATTATTCAATTGATCAATAAAGATGCTTACTGCAGCTTGGACTAGTCTCTGTAATGCAAGTGCTGATTTTGGATCAGATGCAGACACTCTGTCAACTGACAGAGGTCCAAACATTGACCCAGGCTGTGGTGGTGGTAGGTCAAGCACTATAGTGACTGCTTCCAGAGCTGTGTGCTTTCCATCAGGGCCAGCACCAACAAGGCATGTCTAGAATTCAGAAACAAAATGTTAAAACAATTACTCATATATATGCATGTACTTGTGTGTATGTGCATCTATAATTTTGGGTAGAGAGGAAGGGTATAGTATTGCGAAATTCATTGACAATAATAAAAATTAGGCTATTGTCAGAGAGATCAAGCAATTGTAAATTTAAAAATAGAAAATAAAATGAATACTTGTTTGGCAACTTCTGCATTTAAAGCAACTGTAAATCTAAAAATAAAAAATTAATTGAATATTTGTTTTGCAATTTCTGCTTATGCCACTACATAAAATACTAAACATATTAGATGGAAACAACAAAGTTTTAATAATAAAAGGGGCATGAGCCAACTGAGAAAAGGACAATCAATAAGTAGAGATTATCTTGACAAAAGTAAAGTACAGAAAAATAAAATATCTTGAGATAAGCACTAGAAGAATAAAGTACAAGATAAATTTTAGAGTTTCTGATAAAAAAATAAAAAGAAAAAAGACAACATACTTTCCATAGTAGTTGTAACACATCAGCATCAATCTTCCCAGGAACTTTGGTAGCAAAGATCCTTGCAATTTCAAGAAGAGTAACAGCCATATCTGGAGTTGCCTGGCAAACCCAAAACATAAATAAAATGTAAATCTTCTTCACCTGCCTGGCAAGGCATGGGTTTGATTTTCCCTAAGAAGTTAAACTTGTTAATCTACTTTCCAACCAATGCAACACAAACCATAAGGTAAGAAAATAAGCTAACAGTGCTTCTCACTATCAGTTGAATTATGATATATTGGCCCTGTACAATGTTGATAAAGTATATTCAAAACTCAAACCTTGAGACATCAACACTTTTAAAGCATCTTAGAGAAGATTCATGTAAAACATGGTATACAACAAGGATGCAGCTTATTCATAAGACCAGCTAGGTAGTTTTCAGGTCGCAAGAATATACCTAAACCAATATATCAAAAACAACTTAGAAAGCTATGCGATCTTCCTAGATATAGAGAGCCTTAAAATTACTAACTCCACATAGTATTCACTCTGTTTGCCAGTAACCAACTTCAGAACATTAAGAGTAAAAGTTTGATACTATGCTATGAATTAGCGCAATAAAGACCAAGAAACTGCAGTGCTGAAGTTAGATAGACACTATAATTTTATTTCCATTTACTTACTTTGAAACGAGCATGCAAAGTGAGCAAAATATCATTCAGTAGTGTTGCTGGCCAAGCTGGATCAGAGAGCTCTGATGCAATTATTGATCCTAGCTCATCAAAGGACTCATATGGACTTTGCATCCATATCAATGCCTTAATTACCATTGCTCGGACATAAACGCACTCACATGCTACAGTTGTTCGTACCACTTCCATCAGTGAAGCTAATAAGCCAGCAATTGTATCCTTGCTACCGGTTCCATTAGAGACAGAAGAGTTTCTTCTGACACCTAGTTGAAAATAGAACAGAAAAATAAAAGACTAAACAGTATAGCAATATCTATAAATGCAAAGTAGGCACCTTACAGGAAAGCATCAACCACAAGATTAGCTATACAAAATAAAATTAATAATTCAAACATTAAAAAGATGAAATCTTTTATAACTGCTTTATCTCTGTATGTGTTTGCATGGTAGCGGTGTGGGTGTATGCATTTGTGCCTTTAACTAGGTTCTACAGAAAGGAACTCACAGGAATCTCACAAACACAAACTTAATAATTCTGTAAATAAATAGTCCCTATTAAACCAATTATGGTAGGCAGAAGCAGAAAAATATTCACTGTAGCAAGATCTGCTTCAATTCTAACAGTTATTAAATTTATCTACCCATTTTTCCGCTTTCTTTTTGATAGAAAACAGAAGATGTTACACAAATTATGTATAAAGGTTTAGTAATCTATCCACATGTAACTACCAAACTGGTTTTCTCTTGATATATATAGTACACAGTAAAATTTTATTTGTAAATAGAAGGTACAAATTGGGAGGATGATTAATGTGCTTTAATCATAAACTAAATATAACATACACTTTTTCTTTTTTTATTTACAATATTTAAGATATCATGGAAGTTTATGGAATCAAGTAAAAAATATTACTTTAAAAACATAACCTCAATCAATCAAAATGAGTCAGAAATTTTATAATTTAGTTATGTAAATACCAGAAATCCCAAAAGTTGAAATTACCCCAGGAGAAAGGGATATAAGCTTCTATTTTTTCTCTTTATAGGGCATGGCACTCCAAATGATAAAGTTGGGGAAATTGTATAAAGCCAACCTATGTCCAAGTCTCCACGGATGAAAATACCATACCACCATATATAACCATTTACAATAGCTTGAGACATAAGCATTAAAGTTTTGACATATCAAGAAACCTCTTTTATTACATACAACATTTTGCCTAAGACATGAAACAACACAGACAAGAAAAGATAGAAAACCTTCAGGGTGTGAGCTTTCATTAATATCTGAATCAAGTGAATCTAATGTATCGGAATATGTATTAAGATGGACTCCTTCATCAATATCTTGCAACCCTAAAGCAAATGCTGCTGCCCGGCTTTTTCCCATCTCCTGCACAACTCTAGCTGCTGCATGGAGCACTGGCCTCGAAAAACTACGGAAAGAGCTCTCCAACCTAATAAAAAAGTAAAAAAAAGGAAAACCGTTTTTTAAGGAACTCTCAAAATATGAATACTGCCATCAACATTGTCAACATAATTCACATATTATTGAAGCATTCTTCTATCCAAAAAATGAAACAAGTAAAGGGAAATTTCTTAGTTAACCTTCTCATTACAAGTTTAATGAGAGGTTGTGGACGCCTAGTCTTCTGAGATTTCTCTTTGGAAGCCTTTGGTGGAAGTGCATCACTTGAATCAACTGTAGATCCCTTAGATGATACAGAAGGTGCTTCTGGCAACTTAAGAATTTCCCTGGTCAGACGGTACCACCCGGCAGCACGCTCTTCCGTCCTACAGGGAACAAATGTAAGGATACTGCATGCTGGAAAACTGATAGATGAAGGGAGGATATGAACAGTGACAATAATGATTTGCCTAAAAATTGCCTCATCAAAAAATGGTGAAATGTGAAAACTTAAAAGTAAATTGGATGTGAAATAAATTAAAAGAAAAAGAAATATACCTCTCTGTATGATCAGATCTGCCCAGAACACATAAGATTGCCTCAAAACAAACTCTTTCACTGGGATCCAGTAGGAGTTGATAGAGTACCGAGTTGAATTGAGATTTTACGTCCGGCCTCTCTACACAAAGTTCCAAGATGCCAATTACTTTGTACATTTGAGTAATAAATACCCCTTATACAACAAAACTTTCTAAACACTTACCATCCAACGACCGAGCTCTAGATATTGTATGGCACAACCTGGCAAGTGACACTCTAGCAAGCACATCATGCAAATGGAGGACATCCTGCAAAGCCCCTGATTCATATGACGACCATACATATTAACAAAGTTAACCAGAACAGTTAACATAGTAAAAAGTAGAGTATATCGATAAATGCAACATAACTTCATATTATCCTAGTAGAAAATAAAAACATATTCATATTTATTATTCATTTGGACAACAAAAAGGAAAAAAAAATAGATGAGCCTGAACAATCATAATTCTCAGAAACTTAAATTGACATGTTCAAGCTAGCAATATAATGATTAGAATTTTTTTTTTTTTTTTTTTTACTTGCTACAGCCAGACAGAAAAAAACCAAAACCAAAACCAAAAAAAAAAATGAAGGCAACAAAGGTGGGGATAAATACCTCCAGGGAGGACAAGCTTTCCTGCAAGAACATATTATAGAGGCCAAAGTATTAGAAACATATAAACAATCAAACTTTATTTCCATGACAACAAGAGATCAAATATATTTCTATTAACTAAACACCACGTGAATGTGTAGAGTTTAAAATATAATCAGTCACCTAATGCCATCGCAACAGAATAAGGATCCCTTGCTGCCAAGTCAGAGAGTATTTCCAGAGCATGCCTCACAGCAACAGGATCAGCAAATGAAACCCTGCAGTAAAAATACCATAGCCAATAAAAGTCTAAAATAAAGTGACACAAAAGAACAGTATTACTGAAAAGAAACTAATCATGAAAAGATTAACAAGAGACCAAAAATATTAGAATAAAAAAGAGAAACACAAAATATTCAATGCCATATTATTTAATAAATATCCCCGTCTAGAGGAGAATAGAATCACAATTAGAGAAGTGACAGAAGGCAGCATTTAGCCCCCATCATATCATATAAGTGATAAACCCACTTGTTGTATTGTCACAGCAATACTTCAGGAGGCATACGTAATGGGCACAGAGAAGTCAAATTTTACAGTGATTTGAAGAATAAAAGAGGAAAGAACAGGAAGAAGAAAGGAAGCAAGAGCTCACATAGACAGGTTCATTTTTCCAAGGGGATTGGAGTTAAACAAAGTGAGTAGGAAATTACATTAAACAAGCATTGGCCAAAAAAATAGTATAAAATCAATTCAAACAAAATCGTTAAGTTGATAAGACAAACTTAAAAAAAAAAAAAATAAAGATTTAATACACATTACACTATTGAACAATTAAGGGACTTTAACTAATACAACTTCAATGACTAAAGTGGAAAGGAAAAATTTCCTGCAGTTGATAGCTTCTCAATGGGTTTTTATCATGCTTGTTGGGATATTATGAAGAAGAGATCTTTTAGAAGTCGTTGAGGAATTCTACAAAAACAGAGTGGCAAATAGAAGTAGTAATGCAGCTTTTATCTGCCTTATTCCAAAGGAAAAAGATTCTTTGAAGTCAATGACTTTCACCAAGCAGTTTAATCTCAAGTCTCTATACAAGTGATTGCTAAAGTCCTTTTTCTTAGACTTAAAGAGGTGCTGGAGGAGACTATTTCACAGAACCAGGCAGCATTTGTTAGAAATAGGCAAATACTGGATGTTGTGTTAGTGGCTAATGAAGTGGAGGGATGTAGAGTTAATAAAGGAAGGTTTAACTCTTAAAATTGACTTTGAGAAAGCTTATGACCATATAGACTGGGATTTTTCACTTTTGTTTTGGAATCTAAAGATTTTGGGTTTAGATGGATAAAATGGATTGAGGATTGTTTGATTTCTTTTATTTTTTCTGATTTTTTTAAAGGCAGACCGACAACTTTTATTGAGGCTTCTAGAGGATTGAGACAAGGGGATCCTCTGTCCCCTTTTCTATGTACTCTGGTGGTGGATGAGTTGAGTGGGTTTGTAGAGAGAGCTTATGAGGTAGAACTATTTAATGGAAAGATAGGAAGAAATCCTGTCCCTGTGTCTCACCGACAGTTTGCTGAGGATACTCTATTTTTCTCTTGGGAGGAAAATAAAATGATGAATTTGCTTTCTGTATTGAGTTGTTTTGTGTTGTACCAGCTCTGAAAGTTATTGTGGCTACGAGTACGATTGCAGGGATTAATTCTCAAGGAGAAAAAGTGGCAGCACTGGCAGACAGGAATAGATGCTCAATGGGATCTTTGCCTTTGAAGTACTTCGGATTACCTTTAAGAGATAAATCAAAATTATTGAGTTTCCGGAATCCTATGGTGGAGAAAGTGGAAAATATTTTGCAAGGGGAAAAGAGCTTGTTTGTCAAAAGGAAGAAGAGTGACTTTGACTAATTCTGTTTTATCTAATCGCCCAATATATTTTTTACCTCTTTTTAAAATTTCAGACGGTGTGGCAGCAAGAATTGAGAAGTTAATGAGAGATTTTTCGGGGAATGAATGAAAGAAGAGAAAATGATGCACCTTATTAATTGGAACCTGGTTTCTTAGCCTAGATTTAAAGGGGGGTTAGAAATTGTTGTGTTTAAAAGGAATGTTGCTCTTTTGGTAAAGTGGTTGTGGAGATTTCCTCTGGAAAGAAATCCTTTTTGGCATGAGTTACTAGAATCATACATGGGGTTCATGAAAATCAGTCTGATGAGGAGAAAAATAGGAATCTGCTGAAGGAGGAAGGCTATTTCTCAAATCTAGCTGGTACTCTTAAGTCATTTGACTTTGGTTGTGGGGAGTGGTACTAGAGTTAGACTTTGGGAGGTTCGCTTGTAGGGAGATAATCCGTTCAATTTGTTATTCCTAAGTATTTATCTTCTTTCTAGAGCCTCACAATGTCTCTATTGCAAGTAGATTGGTGTCTTCTGATAATTCATTTGGGTGAAATTTGGATTTTTTGGGAGCTCAAGCAATAGAGGAGTATCTGGGTTAACTTCACTTCTCTCTTTAATTAACAACATTACTTTGGATGAACTGAAAGAAGACCATAGAGCTTGGAGGTTGGAATCCTCCAGGATATTTTCATGCAATTCTTTCTTTCCTTGGCTGATTAATTCCTGGGCAAAATTTTTACCTCCAGAATTTATTTGGAAGACAGAATTACCCTCTAATGTTTAATTTCTATCCTGGTAGGTAGCTCATGGAAAGGTGAATATTTTTGATGTTATCCAATCTAAGTGGCTTGGGTTTATCTCTCTCAAAATTGGTGTGTTTTATGTAAGAAAGAATCTCAAAGTGTGGATCATTTGTTTCTACACTACCCGGTATCTCTCCAGTTATGGTTTAAAGTTTCTGAGGAAGCTATTATTAGTTGGGTTATACCAAAGCATTGCGTACTTTGTTTACTGAATTTCATTGTATGTTAGGGGCAGGACAGAAAGTCAGTCCTTTGGAAGTGTTGCATTTTGGCTAAAATTTGGGTCAATTGGATGGAAAGAGACAAAAGGATCTTTGAAGGAGCTAAGGGGGAAGATTTGGAGACTCTTTGGGATAGAATTCATAATCCTGCTTCTTTGTGGGCTTCGGTACAAAATAATCCAAAGAACTTTTTTTTTTTKTTTCATTATTTTGTTTTTCCAATGGACTTTTGGTTCACTTCTGGTAATATGTTTCCTTATTCATAAAACTTTTTGTCTTATCAAAAGAAAAAAGAAATTATATCCCACCAGCTTTTTGATCGTGAAGGTTGTGGAATCCAAAAATAACCCTAATTTCAAACTCAGTAAACATGCTGGATTTCAAGATTATATGAAAAGTAAAATAAAAATAAAAACAATTAACAGTGGTCCTTTCTTTGAGAGTAAACAAAGAAATTCATTAAAGAAGAAAAGAGTAGATACTAGCAATTTTTCAGGATACTTCTTTTTTCTTTATACATTAAAACAAGAAGGAGTTTTAGGCTAATTTTGCCTATTGGCTTTAGATTCCTGAGCACAATAGGGTAATATTTTAAACTTGTCATGTGTCTCTACAGTGAAAGAAAGAGCAGAACTTTGAACAAAATGAGGAAGAGTTTTGTACTTTACGAATGTGTTCTACAAACACTCGTTTTAGGGATCAGAAATATGTTGTTTAGCATTGATTTTCTGCTTATTTCAATTTTATTTACCGCTTTCTTCAATACTGTTTGGTGCACATAAGATGGGCTATTGGTCCTATCATTACATATTAAATTACCTTGTAACAAATTTCTGTTTCTTAACCTAAAAGAATGACATTTTAAGATCCATATTAAGGAAGGGAACAGATTAAAAAACTCCTTATTCTAAATTAATGTTAAGACTACTGTAAATGTTACCTAAATGTAAACATCATAGTGAAACAAATAAAGTTGAAGTGTCAATAGAAGAAAAATAAATAAATAAAAGTTTAAAAACTAACCCCTGTACAGCACGATGAAGAAATGCCGGATTTCCTGGATCCAAAGGAAGTCTCCTCAAAGCACTTAAGGCAGCATATTGCAAGTTACTCCGGATGATTGACTAATAAAAGATGTCAAAATAATATGAATAAGAAAGAATGAAATAACTCGTACCGCAAAGAGAATAACTAGGAAAAAGCATCAGTAGCCTATGTTCTATGAATTATCTTGCTTTCTAATAGTCAAATCAGATCTAAGGCACCTACATGCAAGGATAAAGCCTGTCAGAGTACAAAAATTGCTCATATAAAATGTGAAATTTTCCAAAAGATGAGGCAAATACCAAAAAGCTTCTCATTTAAAAGACCATTTAACCCTCACATATTACCAGACAAGTGAGCAACATGAAAACCCATATGCCGGCTTACATTTTTCCTTTATAAAAACTAAAATATCCCGAAAAGGAAATTAAAAGATATCACCAGAAACTAGAGTTGAAATTGTCCTACTATGCAATTGATGGTAGCATAAGTAGCCATTTGGCTCTTCATACTGTTGTATTAACTCTAGTAATCAACAATAATAGGAGACTGACAATAATTTATATTACGTGGTAATTAGAAAAATGAAATCTAATCAACCAAAAGATTTACACGTCAAAGCATTGAAAATGTAACAAACAAGTACAGAAGTCACAAATAATCATCATCATAAGCTGATACCCCTACCTCTTTATCACCACCTTTAGTTCCAAACATACCCTTCTTACGTTTTTGAGGGACATCAGCAACCTGAAAATCAGCAGAAATATCTAAAGCATAATTGAAGTAAATTCCAATGAAACAAGAAAAAGCAACAAGACTGAGGAACTATATGTCAGAAACAACATAATATTAATATAAACTTCTTACAAAGTGTGAAAAAATGTCAATTTAGTAATTCTCCCAATCACTTCTATAAAATAAAAACTAACCCAAGAACATCAAGAAAAAACAAAATTTGTCATCTAGATTCGCTTCCCTCCACAAGCAGCACAACAGCAGAGATTATCCTATACATTGTCTCAAAAGGTGGAATCAATAAACCATTTACCAGTTAAACGCCTCTATCAAGCCCTATCTTCTATTTCCCAAACCTCTCTTAGCATAAAACCTAATAAGCAATCAAATATAAAATAAAACCTAATAAGCAATCAAATATAAAATCTTGCACCAGTGTCACATAGCCATTTGACAAGCAAGATGGTATTATTTCCTGTAACAATTGTAAATCAATTTCAAAAGTAGTCAAATGCATCATAGACCAGTCAGAAGTATAACCTTAGTGCTTCAAAAGGCAGACTAACAAGAATAATCTTTACGTGAAGTACAAATATAGGGTTAATTTGAAAAAGGTGGTCAAATGAAAAACTCTGTATCAATAATACTGTTAAGAAATAATTGTATAAATATAACACAATATTCTCTCACATAATAATTAAAAAAATTAGAGGGCAAACCTTATCAAGAATGCCGAACACAATTTCATACAACTTCGACAAAATATCAGTGTTACTTGAAGGAGCATATGTAAGAGCCTTCAAAGCTTGCAGTCTCCGCGCATGAACTTCAAAGATAATAAAGTAAAAGTCAAACACCACCACCTACTAGGTCAAAAAGTACTTTTCCTGCCCTCAGAAATCAAGTATGAGATCAAAAACAAAACATATCTGTATACCACCGCACATCATGTTTACATCATCTGCTATTTTTGCATCAATCAAGAGAGATATCACAAGGAAAAGGTAGACCAAAACAAAACAGAAAAAGAAAAAAAAGGAAGCTACAAGAGAATATTTGAGGAACCTAGCCAAAATGCAATAATAGTATGTTATGCCACCTTTGACAAAGTTTCCAACTGTATATTCACTAGTAAATGGCTATTTAAGCTACAAAAAATGAAACGACTAGAAGAATTGTTGAACCCAATTAACCATATTCTTTCTCTTTTTTTTTTTTTTTTTAAATGGGAAATAGAAAAGGATAATGTTTTAATGTACACTAGTGATCAAGTATTCACTTGAAGTCGGTTGGTCATCTTGAGGAGGACAAAATCTAAACAAAAAATCATCTGAAAATCTGCATACGCTGTGAAAGAAAGAGTTAACTGAAGTAGGGCTATACGGAACAATGCCAAAAACCTGTATGAAACCTAATTTGAGATTAACTAAAAACCCTATTCATGAATAAAGAAGAACAAAATGCCTTGGAAGTCCTTTGAATTGACCCACAGGGAAGAAAAAACACACTTTGTCTTGCAACATACTAGTGTATTCTCCTTAAGCATCTTCAGAAAAGCTATTATTACTTCACACAAATGACCCAAAAAAGAGCTAGCACCACATATTTCCAATGTGTTTGGACCTTCTTCCTAAACCCAAATCAACCATATTCACCATTAAATTACAATTATAATGTATCCTTGATAACCAGTCATGCTCGAGTGCCGTGACTATCAGTAAATAGTGGGCATAAATTGCCAAATAAATTGAGGATATCTCTTTTTGCTTTATTTTGAGAGATAATGCAACAGAGGAAAAGCCTGACCAAACTGTTGAAGATTTCAAAACATAAAAGAAAGGTAACAGTTTAATAAAAACGTCCAAAAGAAAAATTATCAAGGGAACAGAAAAAAACAGGCAACAGTTCGAAAAAGAAAAAAAGAAATTTGCACATACAAAACTAATCACTCCAAAAACAGGTCTGCAAGATGTGATCAGCCTTTCTAGGCTGAGATTAGTTGAAAAAGGTGAGTTGCACTGCAATGAATTACATATATATATTATTGTATATTGCTTGTGAAGCATGTAATAGCGTTCTAACAACTAAAACAATCACATAGAGAGGATTCAAACATCATGCAAAACTAAGATACCACTTTACAATCACATAAATAGGATTCAAACATCACCCAAAAATAAGAAACCACTTTACATTCAACATCAGCATTTGAAGCTTCTGTTGTAAGCTGATTAACTATTCTTGGAACAACATCAGCTCTAGTCACCCCTCCACCAGCATCTATGTCAGCTAGGGCATCCCAGTTTGGAGTGGGGATCCCACCACCAGGACTTAAGCCTTGTGAACCAGTATCAGATAAAATTCTGGCCAAGTAATAATAGACATAGCGTAGGACACTCCTATCTTCACACTGCTGATCAAGCTGTACAATATATTAAAAAGAAAAGACATCAGTCATAATAGCTTTAGTCTATAACTTATTGGTTTCTCAAAATCGATTCTAAGTCTAAATTCCTCAAATAAAAGTAAACACATGCACTGCTAAACAAAGGGCTCAAAGCACAATCCTAGACAGGTCTCTACTCCTCTATGAAGTCGCATCCTCGGAGATCTGTTGGTAGTTTCTAGTCAGTGTCTTCTAAATGTATGTACATCTCTAACCCTAATATTAACCATACCCACAACAAGGCACAACTGAGGACTGATCATCCACTTCTTCTAACTTCAATTCTAGTAAACCCAAATGAGTGCCACTATTGCTGGACTAAGGATCCCACAACAGCCCATCATCCTTGACATAGTTTGACATCAGATCAGGCGACCCTATGGAGGATTAAATTATAGGGTTTGTTGACCCCTTAAAGACTATCCATGAGTTGGACTTAGAGGAGCCAAAGAGTATAGCACAAAACAAACAACAATATTGAACAGCCAGTTACAAGACAAAAAACATGTGATTTCTCCCAACAAATAATTCATATAGAAAACCATCCAAGCTCAGGTTCCAATTCTAGGCCCCAGTAAAAGAACGAAAGTATTTTTGCCTATTTACAAATCCATTCCCACGAAAACAAACATTAAAGAGAAAATAATCCAAAGTTTAAGTCAATACACATACAGGTGCCTTACTCTATTAACGGATTACACAAAACAAAGTAAACTTCTTAGGCAGATAGAACAGCATAATATATAACAATGGCATAAACAAAAGAATTTCTTCAAGAACAAAAAGAGAAGCAATAGAAATGAAAACAAACCATGAGAAGAGATGGCGCCAAGGAAGGGTCAACAGAATTGTACACGGCGAGCTTCGGAAACACATGGTGCACTAATTGCTTCTGAGAACTTTTCTATTCACCAATTGTAGTAAATAGAGCATTGCCATTTAGAAAGTTAAACAAAATTTTAAAAAGATAAAAATTAATTAATTAGTTTAAGGGACAAAGTTTACCTGATCTGAAGTAGCAGCTAGTTCATGAATACTCCTGGCGAGTTGTGCATACGAAACCGGCTGCAAATGTCGCTTTGAATTCAAATCCATTCACATAATACGAAGGGAGAAAGAAAGAAAGAAAGCGAGATGATAAAACCTTCTTCTTCTGCTTTTGCCTCTGCGGCATGATATTGCTACGAACGGGATTCAACACAGCCTTGGCGGCAGAAACAGTGTCGTTCTGGATCTGCATGAGCGCGGCTCTCTTCGACTTCTTTTCTCCCAATGTAGTCTTGGTCGGAATCCCTCCACCAGTATACGCCGATGCCGATGTCGTGGCTGTCAAGGTCGGAGGAGGAGCCGTCGTCGAGGAGGAGGAGGATCCTGAGGAGGCCGATGCCGTGGCCGAAGCCGTGGAGGGATCGGCCGTGATGAGATCCATCAACGTGGTGCCGGAAGAGTCCTGAAATGAAATGCGAAGAGAAATTAGGTGAAAAAGAAATGGATCTGAGAAGAGAAGAGAATTCAATTATCATCATTATTTTTTATGGTTACCGCCATGATCGTTTTGTGTATGGCTAGTCAGTTCAGTTCGGTTGAGTTGGTTGGGTTGAGACTTGACAGCAATTGGATTCCTTCTTTCTTTATAAGAAGAAGCTAATTGTTTCAGAGAAGAACATTCACATCAACTTCAACTTGCTAATGGCTTTTCCAAAGTATAGCCAAAATGGCCAAGATTTATGTTCGAAGGATGTTTTTCAAAAATGTCCCAAGTTTAATGCAGTGTCACAAAAATCCCCTTTTTCTTTTATCACAATTTAAATAAAAATGGGGAATTGGATAAAATATCTAAAATTAGAGGCTGATTGAATATATAGTCCGCCCCTGTTAATTGCAACTCTCTATCCAAAATCTAGTGTACAGACCAAAATACTGTCATGAGTTGGCCGTCTAGTCGAGGACCAGGACTGTCCAACCTGCAAAATTTCAAATTAATTTTATTAAATAAAGAATATAAAAAAGGTAAAAAATAATAAATAAGTATATAAATAATTAATTAATTAGTAAAGATATTAAATAAATAAATAAATATTTAATTAAATAATTAATAATAATTTTCTAATCAAGAAATATATTAATTGAATCATAAAGTAATACAAATAAATAATATCAAGAAAATAATAAATAATATAATGAATAAAGTAATTCAAATAAATAATAAAATAATAAATAAATAATTGGCCATTCTTTGAAGTAATTAATAAAATAATAAGTAAATAATTGAACATTAATTTAAATAATTAATTAAAAAATACAAATAAATATAAAATATTTTGTGAATAATTTTCCATTAATTTAAAAAATTAAATAAATAATAAATGATAATAAAATAATAAGTAAATAATTGACCATTAATTTAAATAATTAATTAAATTATGCAAAAAAATAATAAAATAATAAGTAATTATCAATAATTTAAATAAATAATTAAATAATAATAAATCAATAATATAAGATTAAGTAAATAATAGCCCATTAATTAAATAATAATGAATAAATACTATGAATAATAAAGTTATACAAATAAAGAATAAAATAATAAGTAAATAATTGGGCATTAATTTAAATAATAGAAAATAAATAATAGTAATAATAAATTAATACAAATAAATAATAAAATAATAAGTAATTAATTGGCCCTTAATTGAAATAATTAATTAAATAATACAAATAAATAATAAAATAATAAGTAAATAATTGGCCATTAATTTAAATAATTATTTAAATAATACATATAAATAATAAAATAATTAATTAATTATTATGTCTAAAACTTTTACTTAATATTTTATAAAATACTTAAAAAATGAAATATATATCATTAATGTATTTTTATTATAAAAAATATATTATTTAGGACAATATATTTCAGCATATAATTTAATAATTTATCATAAATAATTCAATTAATTAATAAGTAATTATAATTATTTAATAATATATATTAAAAATGAATTATAATCATATAAATCATAAAAAAAAAAAAAATTAGAGTAAATTTGTTTTAGACATAATAAGTAAGTGTATGTACTATGCAGTAGATATAATAATTTTTTGTTTTCTTCTTTTAGATATAAAATGGATACTCGTTGTCAAGTCAGGTTGAACTTGAAGACTAAATTGGAGGACCATTACAATGGCTTGGCTACGAACATGTCAAATTTCAAAGCAATTAAGTTGGTTAGGGGTAACCTTAGTGCGAGACAGCAAAAGATATTCCGTAATACGTGTTTCGGCCACCTTCTTGATATACATGATTTATTGTTTTCTAGGCATTTGGTTGATCAAATATTACTTAGAAAGGTTAAGACGATTGATCTTGAATATGAGATGTGGTTTATGATTTCAGGTATATAGTTATCTATTCTTAATATTAATGACATTTAGCATTATTTTTTTTATCCAATTTGTATTAACATTAATTATTTATTTGTGGATTGAATTGTTTCGGGGAAGTTCCTTAGATTCTCACGTTATGAATTTGGCCTCATAAAAAGGTTACGTGCGAGAAAATAACCAGATTTTAAGCCAAAAGCCTCACCTAGACTGAGGGACACATATTTTGGTAGGCAATACCTCAAAATTTGATAATGCATTGGATCGGTTAGATTTTATAGCTCTTCTGGATAAGGATGTCATAAAGTTGG
Organism: Bursera cuneata; assembly: GCA_026212285.1. Taxonomy (NCBI): domain Eukaryota; kingdom Viridiplantae; phylum Streptophyta; class Magnoliopsida; order Sapindales; family Burseraceae; genus Bursera; species Bursera cuneata. The sequence goes on from JANLJB010003407.1 coordinate 23,098, forward strand.
CCTTGTTCTACTTTTTCGAGTGTTTCCTCCTCTGTAAAAGTAGGAAATGATCCATTTCAGTTCACTTTCTTCAAATGGTTAATGATCTAGAGTTCTTCAACGATTATCCGTGGGGTTCAAAATGTTATAGTGTGACGTTTGATTGCATTTCAACCATTCTCAAAGGAAGGAAGGAAAAACTTGAACAATGTCTAAAAAAGAAGAGAGGTGAGCATGTGACTGAGAAATACAACTTGTTCGAACGTCTTTATGTCTTTCAGGTATATCTTCGACTATTTTTGTTCAAGCAAAATTTTTCGTATTTATCACATATTGTTTTTTACTATATTCTATGTTTGATATTGGACATATTTGGTTGTTTGAGGTGATACAATTTATCGAATCAAGCTAATGGACCACTGTTAACATTAGGGTCCCTCGAATTCTGAAATGGACAAACAATTACACATTTACCGATGTTGAGGTGAAGAATACTTTGTTGGTGCCACATCAGGAGCTTAGTATGATATGTACTTTTGTGGTGAACCTATTTGTTAATTCTTAACTCTTTTTTTTTTTTTAATTGTCAGAAAAAGGTCGAACGTCCTATTCCAGAGATGATCACCACAGCTGAGGAAGTTCAACAACCTGGTATCAACCACTAGTTTTAACGATTAGTGTCTCTAGTGGCGTTAAACTAACTCAGGTACCTAAGATATCTAAGGCTACTTGTATATGCATTCTGAACCTCATACTAGACCCATGTCAGATGGACCTCAATCAGAGTTACCTGTGCATAATGTTGAGGAGCGCACTACGGTTGGTCCTGAGGAGCGAAATGAGTCAACGATAGGGAGGATGAAGTAATTATTATAACCATGAATAATTTGTTAATAGTATGCACTTCAATCGGATCATGACTAATATTAACTGTTTGTGTTATTAGGTGCCTATTTCCAGTGGTGGTCTAAGGGTAGTATGTCAACGGATCTTTGATTCGGTTGATAGACTTAGCCATAGAGTGGATGTCATCTAGCTGGAGATGAACCAAAGATTTGACTTAATGAGCATAGAGATTAGAAGTCTTAAGGACAAAAACACCTACACCCTTTTCTTGGGCACCACATCCCCATTCAGAGATTTATATACGGCACGTACTAATGAGGCAGAGTGGCACCGATAGGTAATCTATTCATTATTTTTAACGGTGAGATTTTATTGCAAGACTTAGGACTAGTAAGACCTGGTGTGCATGATGTTTTACCTCCTGTTGCACCTCATGCTCCACAGAAACAAAGCATGTTCGAGAATTAAAAAAAATAGACTACTCGCCTCACCATATACAGCAGACAATAGGCAGAAGAAAGAGGCCAAGGTTATGGCCGATTAGGCATTAACATTTCATAAATGGATAGATGAGGACGAAATCTATCACATGCTAATTCGTAATTAATCTAATTAAACAAAATTGCATGTATAACAGAAAATGGAATGAAAAACAACCTAGAACATGCTTGCTAAGATTCGGCTATGGCATGGCATTTGCACAATTCGTGTGATTTCAATCCAATTGAACATTCACAACACTTCCATGTATCAATTCAACATCAACCAAGCCTCCAATTTGCACAAAAACTTTATCCAATTCCATTTATGGCAAAACACCTAAATTTTCAACACTTTTAAACCCTAAAATGCACTTGGCTCTGATACCATTGTTGATTCTTCCAAGATCATGCAAATTGGGTTCAAATTAGTGAGAAAGGTGAAAAATTACTTACAAAACTCCAAGTTTGCAAATTGTTTGATCTCTCTAAGAATTCTTTCAAAACTCCACCAGACTTTGTTCTTTGTTGCTCAAATTAATGTATGTTGATCTTCTTGTTAGACTATTTATGCCCATTTGATTATACACATTTGATGTATGTACAAGAGCATCACATTGTATATTGTACACATTTAATTTATGTAATAAAAGAAATTGCATGTTCTTTATCATTTCTTGTAATTGGATTACATTTGTATTATATAATAAATGTCTATATGATGTTTATATGAATGATTTGATTATGAGACAAAAATCGATTCAATAAATATTACATCATTAAAACATCTCTGATCAAAGTAATGCTGAGACAGGACATTCAAGTATGGATAGACTAGTGTTACACTTGTACTGTTTATGGAAATATAACAGTATGATTCTCACACATCTAAGTATTGGATACTTATGCAAGTGTATAGAGGAACATTATTAGCCGTTTAGATACGGGAACAGATTCACTGGACTCAACCCGATATAGAATCTCATTGGTTATCTATGTGTCTATGGGAGGTCCGCTTAGGGTAGGTGTAAGTAATCCTTAGACCTTTGACTTACACAACCATCTCATTTAGAGATCAATTCGTTTTAACACTTGCGTGATTAGCTCTTTTTGGGTTATAGATACGCTCATCGTTGGGTGCGTCGTGACCTATTCAGGAGTGGGTGTAATGTCAAGACGGGACATGTTACTCCGTGTATATGGAGATGATATCACACTGGATTCGATGGTGATTAGTCATAGCCTGGTTGGCATGCAAGACCGTGACGAGGATTGTTCTCGGTCACGGCTCATAAATAAAAATCACACGAAAAACGAGGATCTGAATTGTTCGTCGTTATTAGGAAAGATACGTTCCATCCCTAGATCACGTACATGATATTTGACATAGGATTGAATTACATAAAACTACGCCTGACAAAGGTTACGAGACGTTACGTGCACTTTCAGAGAATTGGGCTGCTTGGTGCTTTACTAGAAGCCAACCATGCCTTGTAAATCATGGGCTCGAAACTTTATGTTTGGGAATATGGATGGTCCACGCGTGATGATTTATAGCCAATATATCAGAAAGCCTAATGGGTCGTACTTCAAAAATTCACTAATGATGGATTATCACAAGAGTTACGAGAGCATTTTTCACCTAGGGTGAAAATGATCTGTGAATAGTATTTTCTGTTATACTATTCACACATGGGCTTAAAAGATGCATGAACTAATTTAGTGGGTTGGATCACTAATTAATTTTGGACTTTGACATGTAAAATGGATTGGGTCTATTAGATAAAGGTTTTAAATGCTACATTTAAATCCAAGCCCAAATAAGCCGAAGGATTAAAGAGAGAAGAATGAAACTAATTGGATTTAGTTAACATTTGCCAAAATACCTTGGTGGATAAGCATGCATGTGATTGGTTGATTTTACTTGGTTAATATTAATTTGGAATTAATTATTTAACTTGGTTGAAAATAATTCAATTAAATGCAAGAGTGCTTAAGGTGTTATACACTTATACATTTGCTTTGTGTGTACATGGTTCATGTGATAAGTGAATGAACAAAACATCATCTCTCCTCAAGTCTCTCTATTACCGAATTGCTCTCTACTCTCTCAAGGAAAAATTGCTCTCAATTTCTTCCTTTTCTCTAGCAAGAATTAGGACAATCCAAAGGTGTTAGAGATACACACCATTGGAGGATTATACAATAGCAAGGAATCAAGTATTTTGGGCAACAATTTCAACATATAAGCTAAGGAATTTGTAAGTATAATTTCACTCTAATCTCTTTTTTTACAAGTCTAATTACATGCTCTTGGGTTGGAATCCATCAAAATGGTATCAGAGCCATTGTTAATTAGAGCTTGTTAGTGAGCATTTTATTGAAATCACATGTTAATATTTTGGGGTTTTGTGTTCTAATGGTTGGGATATGAAATTGATGATGTGTAGACATATATTTCATATGAAAATTGGATTGAAAAGCATGGATAACATGTGTGATGTACCCAAATGTATGTATGTGATTCATGCATGTGATAGCATGTGTTATGGTGTAAATGATGCACGGATGATGTTATAACATGATATGCATGATGATTGGATATCAAATGCATATATGTACCCAAGTGAATGCCATGACCGAATGTATATGGATACATGTATGCCATGTCCAAATGTGCTATGCATGTTGAAATGACATGATAAGAAGATATGCATGCTAGATGCATGAATGCATGTATGCCATGTCATGACCGAATGCATGCAAGCACAATGGATGGATGTAATTATGTGATGATAGACTTAATTACATGTTTATGTATGCTAATTATCAAATTTGGATTTTTATTATCATTAGCATATGTTAATTACATTAATTAGGCTTAATTAAGATTAGTGTTATAATTAACCTAAATATTTTAATTAGTTTTTAATTAGTTGCTAATTACATTTAATTAAATCTAATAGGCTTAAGTAATGCACTTGGGTTTGGATTGGATCAAGCTTAGTCCAAAGCCAACTGGGTTCAATCCTAATTGGGCTTAGGCAAGGGATTGGATCAAGTGTGCATTGTATAAGCCCATTGGGCCTTGGCCATTAAGCATTGGGTGTTTGATGGGTTTTATGACGTATTTAGGTCTTAGGAACACTAATGGGCCAATTTAGAATTGGATAGCCCACCACACTTAGTTTATGGATTTATATGATTTCAAAAAATACAAATGGACCTAATTTGAAAATCAAAGCCCAAAAGGCTTTTAATTGAATACTTTAAAAAATTAGATTATTTAATGGGCTATAAGTATTACTAAAGCCCAAATGAATTTTGAAACCTTAATAAAACCTAAAAAGTTTAAAATCTAATATATGGACTTAAATAGTTTAAAATATCTAATAGGGCTTGTATAGTAATAAAGCACAAATAGTTTAATTTTTAAGTACTATTCCTCTAGGATTAAAAAGTTTAATGGGCTTTACTATTTATAATTGAAAATGGGTCCAAAGTTGATTAATTTCATTAATTGATATTTTGAAATAAATTTTGGTTATTTTGTGCCTTAACCGAATTTCATAAATCAAAAGAGAATATTCCCATATTCCAAATATTTTCAGTTGTACACCTAGAGGTCAGGAAATCAAGAACTAATCCAAATTAAAGGGGATCTTTGAAAAATAATCAATCCCCGAGATTTCTTTGATTTTTCTATCTATTCCTAGTTTTATGACCATTTTACCCCTCCATATATAATATATAAACACATCTTCCTTCTCTAACACTTTCTAACCAGACTGTTGTCGGAGTAGTCAGATAGTCACTAAATCGTCGTTAGAATTGTCCGATAGTCACTGAAAAATTCAGTAGACAGTTGTTGAAATCGTCAGACCGTTACCAAAAAATTTATCGGACCATTTTTGGAATGTCATCAGACTCTCTAAATCGTCACTTGACTCATCATACTATAGCCGAACCATCATCAAAATTATTAGAGAGTTGCTAGACCGTCGCTAAACTGTTGCCGGACAATTAAAAAATTGAGAGAAGAGGGAGGCAAGGGTATAATTATCATTCACCTAGGTTTGGTTAGGTAAAAGAAAGAAAACAATAAGAATGATTATTTTTCAAAGACCCCCCTCAATTTGGGTTATTTTGTTAGTATTCCCTGCAGGTCTAGCAGAGTTCCAAAATTTGTAGTTTCACCTTGCAAAATGCAATACCGATTTTTTTAGTTTTCTTGCACGATTTTGTTATTATTTTAAACTGAAAACCGAACTCAAAAAGTAAGCAAACATGGAAGAAGAACCTTAAATCAACTAAATTCATTTTAGGCTAAAATTTACTAATGAAAGCTAAGCTCTTTAGGTGACAACTGTAAGAATTAATTGGAATTAATTGATTTTAATGAAAGGCTACCCTTTGGCTTACCTCAGTACTACCTATAGTGGATTAAGACCTCTTCATGTCATGGCATATGCCTTTGCTAGGCTGACTAACGCTTAACATGGTTCTCCCTTGGGTCACTCGTAAACAACCCACTGGTTTTGATTACATTGATCCAAGCTGCCTAGGGTTAAGTTTGTAAGACATGTGTTCAGATGCTTCAAGCACTTTGTAGCGATCAATTCAGGCCATTGATAAAAATTAATCCAAAAATTAGAATTGAAAAAGACATAAAAAAAATTAGAAGAGGAAATTATGGCAAAAACTACTACCTACTTTTGTCACATCTCCCAAAACAAAGAACACAAATAGGTAATTCAATGGCTCAAAATGTCCCCCTCAAAATTACAGATCTAATCAAATTGAAATTGTTGAAATATTGTGTCCTAGAGCATTACATTGTAAACAAATATTATATTTATACAGTTATTGATTTATATAATAAAAAAATTACTCGTTTATGATCATTTTTAATTCGATTACTTGTTTAAATGTATGATAAAAATCTTTAATAATTAATATCGGATTGATATAGATGTAAGACAATATTAATCCACATAAGATTTAATCATTAAAATTGTTCCTGGTTGAAGTGTTACCTAGAAAAGACATCGGTAATATAGTATAGACTAATATTACACTTGTACAGATTATGGAAGCGTAACCATATGATTCTTACAAAGTTAGATATTGGATATTTAAGCAAGTGTGATAGGAGAACACTGTTAGCCATTTAGAACGGGAATAGATTCACTGGACACAACCTGTCATGAAATTCCAGTGGTAGTTTACCTAAAGTGCCTCTAGAAGGTCTATTTAGGGTAGGTGTAAGTAATCCTCAGACTTGAGACTTACTCGACCATCTCATTTAGAATCGGTATGCTTTGATACTTGGTGTCTGGAATCCTAATGGGTTTTATATACACTTATGATCGGGTATGTCGAGAACAATTTAAGAGTAGGTGTAATGTCAAAACAGGAAATGTCACTCCAGGTAAAAGGAGACGATGTCACGGAGGATACGGCAACAATTACAGTAAGGGTTGCAACCATTGGGGTGATAAGGATAGACCTTGATCTCCCCAGTAAAGAGAAATGTTCTTTTTCGGATTTGATATGTACGTCGTTATTAGGGTAGACACATAACCAACTTTAGGCCTAATACATGATATCTGACATAGAATTTAATTACATAGAATTATGCCTGATAAAGATTATTACATCTTTGGATATCTCTGAAGAATTGGGTAGACAAAATGCTTTGCTAGAAGCCAACCATGTCTTGTAAATCAGTACAAGCATGGTAGGTTTCATGCGCATATACAGTGATGGATTCCAACCAAGGATAATGTAATTAGGCATTTAAAGATAAGAAATTTGAGTAGAAACACTTACAAACTCCTTAGCAAAAGGTTGAATCTTTRTGACCTTTATGTTGAAATTTGGTCACCACAATCCAACACACATACAATACAAAGTGATTAGAATGTTTTCTTCCAACGATGTGTACTTTTAACACATTTAGATTAACAATTTCTTGCTAGAGAAAATGGAAGAATTGAAAGCAAACTCCCTTGAGAGAACAAGAGCAAATTCGACAAAAAGAGACTTAGAGGAGAGATGATGTTATTTCATTCACTTAATACATGAATCATGCACACTCAAGGCTAAAGAATGAGTGTATAACACCTTAAGCAATCTTGCATTAATTGAATCATTTTCAACCAAGTTAATTCATTAATTCTAAATTAATATTAACCAAGTAAAATCAACCAATCATATGCATGCTTATCCACCAAGATATTTTGGTAATTGTCAACTAAATCCAATTAGTTTCATTCTTCTCTCCTTAATCCATAGGCTTGTTTGGGCTTGGGTTTAAATGCAACATTTGAAACCTTTGTTTAATGGACCCAATCCATATTATATGTGAAAGCCCAAAACCAATTAGTGATCCAACCCACTAAATTGGCCCATGCATCTTTTAAACTCATGTGTGAATAGTATAATAGAAAATACTATTCATATATCAATATTCACCCTAGATGAAATATATTCTCGTAACTCCCTTGACAATCCATCATTAGTGAATCTTCAAAGTACGATCCATTAGGCTTTCAGATATGTTGGCCGTAAATCATCACGCACGGACCATCCGCATTTTTTAACGTAAAGTTTCGAGCCCATGATTTACAAGGCATGGTTGGCTTCTCGTAAAGCACCAAGCCCCCCAATTCTCCAAAAGTGCACGTAACGTCACTTAACCTTTGTCAGGCGTAGTTCTATATAATTTAATCTCATGTCAAATATCACATACGTGATCTAGGGATAGAATGTGTCTTCCCTAATAGCGACAAACAATTTGGATCCTCATTTTCTGTGTGATTTTTATTTTCAGGCCGTGACCGGGAACAATCCTTGTCATGCTCTTGCATGTTAGCTAGGCTATGACTAATCGCCATCGATTTCAGTGTGACATCATTTTCATATACACGAAGCGATATGTCTTGTCTTGACGTTACACCCACTCCTAAATAGGTTATGGCACGCCCAACGACAAGTGTATCTATAGCCTGGAAAGAGCTATTCACGCAAGTGTTAAAGCGAACTGATCTCTAAATAAGATGGTCGTGTAAGTCTCAGGTCTAAGGATTACTTACACCTACCCTGAGCGAACCTCCCATAGACACGTAGATAACTAATAGGATTCTGTATTGGATCATGTCTAGTGAATCTGTTCTCGTATCTAAACGGCTAACAATGTTCCCCTATATACTTGCATAAGTATCCAATCCTTAGATGTGTGAGAATCAAACTGTTATACTTCTATAACCAATACAAGTGTAATACTAGTCTATCCGTACTATGGATATCCTGTCTCAACAGTACTTCGACCAAAGACGTTTTAATGATATTATATTTATTGAATTGATTTCTATCTCATAATCAAATCATTCATATAAACATCATATAATACAAATGTAATCCAATTACAATAAATGATAAAGAACATGGAATTTCCTTTATTATATAAATCAAATATGTACAATATATAATGTATATTTACAATGTGATGCTCTTGGGCACAAATAAACTAACAATCTCTAACTTGGCCTAGAGCCAGTCACCTACGTATCTAATACCTGATTTATGTATATGTCATTCATACTTTTGCTGAGATAGTGCTTTTGTTAGTGGATCAGCAACGTTGTCATCTGATGAAACCTTCTCGATCTTGACATCACCTCTGTGTATAATCTCTCTGATCAAGTGATATCGTCTCGAGACATGTTTGGATCTTTAACGAGACCTTGGTTCCTTTGCCTATGCCATGGCCCTACTGTTGTCACAATACAAAGTAATGGGCTCTGCAACAGAAGGAATGACGCCAAGTCCTCTAAGAAACTTACGGATCTAAAGAGCCTCTTTCGCTACTTTAGTAACTGCTATATACTTAGCTTCTATCGTCGAGTCGATGACAGTGTCTTGCTTGAAGCCTTTCCAGGTTACTGCACTACTGTTCAAATAGAAAAGATATCCTGACTGAGATCAGTAATCATTTTTTCAGATTGAAAACATGCATCCATGAAACCATTCTTGACCAGTTCCCTATCTCCATATATTAAGAACGCATCTTTAGTTCTTCTCAAGTACTTTAGGATGTTCTTAACAGTAATCTAGTGTGCTTCACTTGGATCGGTTTGATATCTTCTATACATGCTCAAAGTATAAGCAACATCAGGTTGCGTACATATCGTGACGTACATGATTGAACTGACAGCGAAAGCATACAGAATCTTGTCCATCCTATCTTTGTCTTCTTTCGTTTTAGAAGAGAATTCCTTAGAAAGAGAGATGCCATGCGACATTGGAAGGAATCCTCTCTTAGACCTTTCCATGCTATATCTCTTTAGCATTTTATCGATGTACGTGCTTTAGAAAAGCCTAATAACCTTTTAGATCTATCCCGGTAAATCTTTATTCCCAGAATATAGGTTGCCTTTCCCAAATCTTTCATAGAGAATTTAACTGAGATCTATGTCTTGACAGATTGCAACATAGGAATGTCATTACCTATGAGCAATATGTCATCGACATATAACACTATGAAAGGTAGTGTGCTCCCACTCACCTTCTTGTACACACAAGAATCATCTTCGTTTTGAATGAAGTCAAACTCCTTTATAATCTCATCAAAATGTTGACCCCAAGTTCTGGGAGCTTGCTTTAGTCCATAGATGGATCTTTGGAGCTTGCAAACCTTATGTGCATGTTTCGGAACGATAAAACCCTCGGGTTGAGTCATATAGACATCCTTTAAGAGGTTTCCGTTAAGAAATGTGGTCTTAATATCCATTTATCATATCTCGTAATCGTGATATACAGTAATAGCAAGCAAAATCCTAATGGATTCAGTCATAGCAATTGATGAAAATATTTCATCAAAGTCAATTCTTGTCTTTAACGATACCTTTTTGCCACAAGCCTAGCTTTGTACATCTATATTGACTTCACGTATAATTTGGATCACTTATGGCGCTGGATTCTGGGTGCAGTAGTGCTTGCGCTACTGACTTAGGTGCAATTTTCATCGAATTTGAGCACGGCGACGCTGACAAATGGACGCCTAGACGCTGAAGCCACTATCTTACACGTTATTTTCTTACCATTTGGGCACTGCGGCGCTGAGAAACGAAAGCTGCGGCACTCAGGCCACTGACTTGTAATCCGAATCTGCACAAAATAGATAAATTTAAGATCTTTTCAAGGGGGATGTGATGACTAACAAATACTTGATGATTGACAAAATGAAAAACAACTAAATAAACAAAAATAAAGAAAAACTAAAATCATAAAATAAACTAGAAAACAGAAACGAGAATGAAATATTGGGTTGCCTCCCAATAAGTGCTTAATTTTAAGTCCTCAGCCTGACTTGATATGCCCTCCATTATCCAGCTTACGTCGGATCCTAAAGATCCGATTGTTCCATATCTTCAACTTTCAAACCTTCATAGAAAACTTGAGTCGATGCCTATTCACTTTGAAAATACGGGAAGTTGAAGAACTTTGAATTTCTACTGCACCATAAGGAAAAACATTAGTAACAACAAAAAGACCAACCCAATGAGAACGTAACTTACCATGAAATAACTGAAGCCGTGATTGATATAACAGGACTTTCTGACCAATGTGAAAGTCCTTCCTGCAAATCATTTTGCCATGAAATGCTTTAGTCTTTTCCTTGTAAATCTGAGTGCTCTTATAAGCATCATTGCGAATTTCCTCTAATTCTTGCAGCTGTAACTTCCTATGTATCCCGCTTTCATCCATGTTCATGTTGAAATTCTTGACAGCCCAATATGCTCTGTGTTCTAACTCCACGGGTAGATGACATGGTTTCCCAAACACAACCCGATATGGAGATATACCAAGGGGAGTCTTGTAAGCGGTTCTGTATGCCCATAAGGTATCATCCAAACGCAAACTCCAATCTTTTCGAGTAGGACTAACTGTCTTCTCAATGATGCATTTGATCTCTTTATTTGAAACTTCAGCTTGACCACTTGTTTGGGAGTGGTATGCAGTGGACACTTTGTGGGTAACATGATATTTCTTCAGCAAGGCTTCCACTGTACGGTTACAAAAATGTGTACCTCGATCACTGATGAGAGCTCTTAGGAGGCCGAACCTGGAGAAGATGTTAGTCTTGATAAAATCTGCAACCACTTTAGAATCATCAGTCTTGGTGGCTTTAGCTTCCACCTATTTTGAGACATAATCAACCGCAAGTAAAATATAAATATTATCAACGGAGACAGGGAATGGTCCCATGAAGTCAATGCCCCAAACATAAAAAATCTCACAAAATAAAATAGGATTTTGGGGCATTTCATTCTTCTGAGAGATGTTACCTGACTTTTGACATGGTTCACATGACTTGCATAAGGAGTATGAGTCTCAAAATAGAGTGGGCCAATAAAGACCACATTCCAACACTTTTCTGGTCGTTCGCTTAGCACCAAAATGACCTCCACACGCATAAGCATGATAAAAAGCAAGGACGGAGGTAATTTCATGGTTAGGAATGCATCTTTTTATAACTTGATCAGCGTAATGCCGCCACAGGTAGGGGTCATCCCACACATAATATTTGGCCTCACTTTTAAGCTTATCCTTTCTAGCTTTAGATAGATCAGAAGGTAAATAGTCGGTAACCAAATAATTGATAATATTAGCATACCAGGGTAATATAGCATTGGTGGAAAACAACTGCTTATCAGGGAATGTTTCTTGTAAAGTGACCTCATCATCCACATGAACGAGACGACTCAAGTGATCGGCCACTAGGTTCTCTATTCCTTTCTTATCTTTAATCTCTAAATCAAACTCACTTGAGAGAAGAATCCAGCGGATTAGCCTTGGTTTGGCTTTTTTCTTCGTTATCAGATATCGAAGAGCTGCATGATCAGAATACACAGTTATTTTAGTACCAAGCAGATAAGATCTAAATTTCTCTAAAGCAAAAAAAACTGCTAATAGCTCTTTTTCAGTGGTGGAGTAATTTTTCTGGGCATCATTCAAAGTCTTGGAGGCATAGTAGATGGCATGAGATGCTCTTCTAACTTTTTAACCCAATACAACTCCTACGGCACAATTACTGGCGTCGCACATTATCTCAAAGGGAAGGCTCCAATCGGGAGGTTGGATGACTGGTACAGACGTCAATAACTCCTTTAATTTATCAAATGCTACCTTGCAGGCTTCATCAAGCTCAAAGGTCACATCCTTTTGAAGCAGCTTGCACAGGGGTAGGACAATTTTGGAAAAGTCCTTGATAAATCTTTAGTAAAAACTTGCATGTCCAAGAAAAGAACGAACTTCCCGCACACTAGTAGGATAAGGTAAAGATTGAATAATATCTATCTTAGCCTTATCTACCTCAATACCCCTAGAAGAAATAATATGACCTAAAACTATTCCTTGCTTAACCATAAAATGACACTTTTCAAAATTCAAAACAAGGTTAGTTTGTATGCAACGCTATAAAATAAGTTTCAGATTATCCAAGCAAGTATCAAATGAATTTTCGTAAAAGTAAAATCATCCATGAATACTCTATGATTTGTTCAATATAATCTAAAAAGATACTTACCATACATCTTTGAAAGGTAGCCGGAGCATTGCAAAGATCAAATGGCATACGGCAATAAGCAAAGGTCCCAAAAGGACATGTAAATGTCGTTTTCTCTTGATCCTCTGGTGCAAGTGCAATCTAAAAGTACCCAAAATAGCCATCAAGAAAACAATAGTAAGAGTGACAAGCTAACCTCTCAAGCATTTAATCGATAAAGGGAAAAGGAAAATGATCCTTGCGTGTTACAACATTTAGTTTCTTGTGGTCTATGCAAACCCTTCATCCGTTTTGAACACGGCTAGGAACTAACTCATCATGCTAATTCTTCATCACTGTGATTCCAGTCTTCTTAGGTAACACTTGAGTTGGGCTGACCCAACTACTGTCGGAGATGGGATAGATCATACCTACATCAAGAAGTTTGAGAACTTCTTTCTTTACAACTTCCATCATAGGTGGGTTCAATCTTCTTTGTGGTTGACGAGAAGGTTTTGCCTCTTCTTCAAGTAGGATGCGATACATGCATGTGGATGGGCTAATTGGCGTGACTGAAACGATCACCTAAAAATAATCCTTACTAATCCCCTAAATGTATTGAGTATTAGAATGGAAGTAAGGGTCGAATCCTCAGGGACTGGGTTATGATTATTAGATTACTTTTAAATCCTAGTTTCTAAAGTGTGAGAGGGGGATTAAAACTAATTGAAATTAACTAATTTACGAAAGCAA
>JANLJB010003417.1:0-15258 GCA_026212285.1 Bursera cuneata
ATGAACAATGGTAGTTCGGGAGGTGGTCGGTTCAACCCTCAAAATTAAAACTAGTGACAGGTGCAAAGGGAGTGTAAAATTAAAGTTCATCCGTACTTGTTAATTAACTTTGATTTTTGGTCTCAATATGGCCTATATGTGTGTTGCATAAATTAAACTTAAATACATAATTAATCTTACAAATATTCAGAAGATCACGAATTAAAGAAAAGAACAGAGAGTTTATTACCAGGACACTGCTGCCTGTAACAGCCGTAAAAGAGGTGGCTAAAGAGACTCCAGCAAAAGACAGTTCATCCAGGCGTCCAACCATTACCAGGGAAACAACCTGCAATAAGTATTGCAAAACTGTGACTACAACTAATGGAACCGCTATGTAGCTCACACTCTTCAGTAGTTTCAAAGAAGCAATCCACTGGCTATCCATCTGATGAAGAAAGCAACAACAATGGTGGATATGTGTGAGGATAGTTCAAATGATGACGACAAACTCCTACTGATCTTTTGATCAAATGGCTTTGTTGCCCAATCTCCACCGTTGATGCTTCAACTTTCAAGCTGAGAAAAGGCGGAAATCCGCTGAGAGCTTCGTTAGGGATAGACCGAGAGGTGATGACAAACCAAGTAGCAGAAGAAAAAAACTGAAGAAAGGAATAACAATGGTTGATCTTTGTTAAAGTCTGAGTGGCGATAACAATAAAAAAGAAACCTGGGTATCGGTGAGGTATAGTCTGAGTGCCGCCAAACAAAGGAGTTAATAATGGAAATTAATCAGTAAGAGTGATCACGAATTTAATATGCATTATTACATTCCTTTTATATATGATCATATACCTTAATAGTAAATATTTATGATGATTGTTGTGGATCTCTATATGGCATACATGCCCTAACATAGGTTATTCTAGGCTTCTCTTCTATCATATTAATTAGATTCATAGCCGTTATGCATGCCCTAAAATTTGAACTTAGTATACTAACAGCTACAATACCTTCAATCATGTGAAAATTCTTTGAATTTCTGGGTTTATTTTTTTAACTGAATATTTGACTGTGAAAGAGATTTACGGTTAAGAAATAGTCAGAACTGAGAGTCTTGATTTCATTAAATCCATTGTTAAAGTCTGAGTGGTGATTACAATACAACTCATTGTTCGAGCTAGTGAGGGAGGACGTTTGGGGAACTTCTGAAGGGAGGGGTAATCGGAACTTTGTATTTTAATATTCTAATAAATGGTATATGTTAAGATTTTAACTCCTATAAATGGTAGCCATAAATTCTAAATATTCTTTTAACTTGAAGTATTTAGCCAGAAATGGAATGCTAAAGATCATATTGACAAGAAAGAGTTGGAACTTTCATAATTAATGAGAATTCAATAAGAGATTAAACAAAAATTAACTAAGTGACTAGCAGTTTGAAACTAAGCAGAGTGAGGTGACGGTCTGCTTCTGGTAATTCTTGAAGCTGCCAAAGGATGAACAAATTGTGATAAACAAAAGAAAGGTTCTTCCAAAGTCAGGTTTGCATGTGTAATAAAAGTGGTAGATAAGACTTGAGAGTGAAATTTTGTTTAATTTCGTAAAAGCTTTTAACAAGTTAGCTTTTAATGTGACAGGAATTTTATCCAGAAATGATGTATAATTAATCTCTATATGACTTTGCTGATGGTCGACATTGGATGGATCTCATTATATTGTGAGTGTCACTTTCAATATATTTTAATATCCCGATCACTTTGCAAACGCATATATATGGTTGCCTAATATTAATGTGGATCCAACGAGAGATCAATTTAACCAAAGTTGGAAGTACTAGATTGAATAGATCAGTTATGAGCGAGAGATTGGAACTCAACTTTCACTCTAATACCATGTTGAGTACGTAATCAAATCTAAAATATAATTAAATATGGTCCCAATATTAATATTTGAATAATGTGACATATGATGTTAATATATATATATATATATATATTTACAAATAAATTCCTAATTTTTGTTAATAAGGTAGGATATTATAACATTTCCAGTTAATTTTAATTCATGACATAGGATGTAACTATGACATCCTACGTTATTTGAGAATGATATATTAAGATAAATTAAATATCCTGTGAACTCTTTTAAGTTGTTAGAGATTTTTTGTTAAAATTAACGCAAGAAGAGTGTGCTAACGAAAATATTAAATCTGAATAAGAGGTAAATATAACATCCCATATTGTTTAGATAAGTTAAATACCGAGGTGTTACAGTAATATTTACTATTTTAAATTAGCTAAGCAACTATCTTTGCATAATTTAATAAGAATAAAAATGAAAGAAGCTTTTAACTACGAGTGATTAGCAAGTCATGTGACATCTCATAGCTAGTGCTTAATGACTTCTCCATACACTCCAAAGTCGAATGTTTCAGCACACCATTCAAGTTGCCATTATCAAACGCAATAGATAGCGGCTAGCTCATCAAATGCATCATAGCCCAGAAAATTAAATGTTAAAAATTGACTTGATAGATAATGGCCTTGAAAAATTGGGCTCTTACCCAATAGAGACACGTCATAGGTGTCTTTATAGTACCGTTGAGAGAAGTAAACACCAATTAATTCTAGCTGCTGCACAATGAATAAAAGCCTATCTATGGTCCAAAAGAGTTTTATAACTTGGTTTGAGTTTCAATTACTAGTTGTGGTGACTGATATTGAGTTGTAAAAGAGGCATCAGAGTCTTGTTTCAAAGCTTCTTATCTGCTAATTAGTTGGACAACTTAAGGTTGTGTTCCATGGGCCTGACTCTCACCTTGTTACCCGCCTTTGATCTTTTATTTGTAGCTTCAATATTTAGCTTTAATTTTAGTGATAATTTCCTATTAAATAATACTTTCCTTAACTATGAAAAGAAATTATATCCTAAAGAATGTGACATTAATCATTTAATATTATTAAGTGCATTACTTATTTTATAACATAGAATATCTATAAATTTGTAATGTTAACAAGCTACTACTATATATACAACATCACTAAAAATTTTAGGAATATAAAATGAGCCGGCTCACTGGGAGCACAACACGATACAACACAAAATCGTACATATACAAACGCAACAACTAGATAATATTTTTCTAGGCACATGGTTTACATTTTGTCAATTGTATTAATCGGGTGTCTATGGAGTGCCCAAGATTGTGAAGGATTATAATCCAACAACATGGATCCTAGATGTCACTTCAGGTTCACACTAACATTTTAGCAAGGATCTCCCTTCAGGTTCTACACTAACATTTTATACCCAAATCGGGTTTATTTAGTTATGGTAACTAAAACGAAGGACGCTTATATGAAACCTAAAAAATTAAATTTGTCAAGGTGAAAGACCAGTATAGACTATATTAATTTTGTTGGTGTACAAGTTGTACAATGGTGTCAAAACCAACTGGTCACAACCTAAAAGCATATCCTCTTATATGCACGTTAGCTCCATTAAGAGATTTTCGATTATGAGCAAAGATTTTGTTGCCATACCGAGGTGTGATACTGCAGGGATAATTTTTTCATTAGCATAGAATATCATACTTATGTTATATGTAAGTCAATTTCACTATAAGTATGACGAACAATGTACATGTGTGATATTTTACATCACAAAGAATCTGTTCCAATAATGATATTCCACCAAAATTGTATCAAGATTCATGAGCAACAACTAATATCAAATGGGTAGCACTTTTATTCGTACCTAGATTCAAAGACATTATGACTGTTACCATTAAGATTTACAGGTACCAAACTTTCAACATTTCTCAATCTGCAGCAACAATCAGCAGGATTTGTTAAATGTAATCGATTTGATGTATGTTTTTATAATCTTCTTGCGCATAGTTAACTGCTGCACCATTTCTTGTATCGAGAACGATACTTGGGCATGTACTCCTCCTGGGCATATGCTCTAGCACAGGTACTATGTTCTTGGATATTCTTTAAGCAGTTAACAGACTTGATTTTGTGGACTTCATAATGGAATTTATGTTCTTGACAGATCTTACCATGCCATAAGGACATAATATCCCTGTAGTATTGCTAAAACAAAATTTTGATAACATTAAAACGTTTATATAGAAAATTTATGGACCTTCGTAAGTTCTGGTGTAGGTACAGGCAGACTCTTTAGTTAAAAGAGAGCAACCTTCCTTGATGTTTTAAGATCTATTATAAAGCTTCCGAGAAATTCGTTAAAACCTTCCATGAGGTTTAATAAAATTTGCCAAAAACCTCGCTTACGGAAGAGATCCCTGCTCATTTTCCAGACACATAGTCTCCCTATTGTTACCAGACGTTATAATAGGCAAATAAAATTTACACTAATATTACAATATTATGCTGGGTGCTACTAGTCCCTCCTTGTGACTATCTTTAGTTGAATTGTCAATAATTGTTATCCTTGTAGATTTTTCATTCAAATATGCATGATGATTTTGCAGGTTAAGGTTCCTTATATATTTGTTCAAAAACAGTTGTGTTTCTGATCACTTCATATCCAATGATTGGATTGGATATGCAGGGTCAGCATATAAGGTGTTTCGCTACTTCTTTACCCTGTTCTGTACCCTGCTTTACTACCTTTATTTGGGAATGATGCTGCTGCTGGCTTTGACGCCTAACCTCATGCTATCTTCAATTTTATCTGCGATTCTGCGGCCTCCACCAAATTATTCAATCTCTTCGCTGTATTTTTTATCCCGAAACAGGTACATAACTATGTTTTTACCACAATAAAGAAAGATCTGCTGAACTTGAGTAACAGTAGAAGGATTAAAATTCGGGGTAATTTCATCCATATATCTCCAGATGTTTAGACTCACTTCAGGCAAACCCTTTGGCTTGAAGCATAGGCAAAGACCTATTCTATTTCTAATAAACTTTTTGAGACTTCAGGAGAGATCTCTTATGACATTAACTGAATTTATGGATGAAAAACTAATTTTGTTGTGTTGGTCAATTTGCAGCAAATTCCAAAGTGCTGGATCTGGTTATATATGCCTACATCACTTTGCAATATGGTGATGCCGACAAGGACAATGTAATCTTTGGAGAAACAAAGAAGTTCCTTCACTCTTAGAAGATTGCTTTGGGTTCATTATGATCACTTAACTGTTTCAGTCACTTGTTCTAATACTCTACCCTCTAGTTCATGCTTTTATTTTCATATATTTTGTAGGACGGTTGAACTTTCAGAAGAGGTGAATCTTGTTAATCTCCCTTCTCCATAAAGCATGCAATAGTTACACTCAGCTTATGATCTAAAAATTTGTTTTTGGAATATAATAGTTGCAGTAAGAGGTTCAATATCAATTTACTGATACTGGAATTTTTATTAGCAAGATATCTTTCGAGAATCCACCAATTTTCGAATACTCATAGTATAATATTGTCTGCTATGAACTTAAAACAATTCCCATTTGGTTTTGTTTTAGATAATCGCGTTAAGTGGCCTCATACTAATTGAAAAACAAGTTTATATGTATAGCAAATGACACTTTCTAACTAGATAGTATGACACTCTGATACGTTAACCTCTCCTTATCCATCTCAAGAGTTCAGATCTGGGATGTTAAATTCAATCTGATGGAAACAAACACATGGTAATGGCATATTCAGAACAACAACAGTCTGTGAGGAATGGTTTCTAATAATTCTTTACAGTTTTTGTTGGTTCAGTTCAGTAGAACCCAGATTGGAGCTGGTTAAACTTTGCTTCTGTTCCCAAAACAAAGGCTCCACAATTGATTTAAAACTAGCCAGCTACTTCTCTTGTGCATCCTTAAAAGATGAATTTGCAATTAAGCTAACTACTCATGGTTTAGAAAGAAATGAGAAAGAAGTAAGCTTGACAGCCTGCTAACAACAGTTGCAGCTAATCAGACAAGGCATAGATGAAGTAGGACATTATTTTGCCAAAATAGCCTCTTCAAGAACTTTTCACAAATAATACTCCTTTAAAATCTTGTATCCAAAAGTCAACTTGAACTTACCAGAATCCTTCTATTTTAAAACCATTTAGCTTTGTACTGTCATAACATCCAACTTGCAAGGACAACCATACATTTCTGAGATAACATCAGCTTATATTTGTCTTTCTCGTAACCTCTCTAATTTTGTGCGCAAGCATCTATGCAACAACAAAGATAAAGTTCCTTGTTCATAGAACAACATACATAATGAAATCGAAATACTTATGAGTCATCGCATGGAAGCAAAAGGTAGCAGTTTGCTGATTGGTGAGTGGACAACATGAATATAACAGGACATAAAAAAGATTAGCACTAGACTATGTTAAGTGGTATAACTAAAAACATTTTAAAGAAAATTTATGAATCATTATCAGTAAATAAAGCCAGTTAAATAATACGCTTCAGCCGACTTTTCCTCTGCAATCACTGCATATTGCATAGACAGGCAGAAACCTTAAATAGATGGCAAAGCAATTTCTGATATAATATCCCATTGCGTGAGCTTAATAGTGCCCTAGCTAGTGCATCATTTGGCAACTTAGAGACATCAATCAGAAATATGCATAAATGAGAAGGACATGAATATTCTTCAAATCGATGTTCAACTCATACTTTTCTTAGTTACACTACATAACATAATACTGAGAGATGTTGAAGGCCAATAGATTTTCTTATTGTAATTGACAATAAAGGATCAAATACAAGTGAAATGCAAATCTAATTTGTCTTATTTCCACCATTTCACCTAGATACTTGATAGAATTTTAGAATAAGGAAAAAAAAATTCAGAGTTTAAGAACAAAAACTCTAGCAGAAACTGCTCGTGAGGTTCATTTTAGCTGCAAATC
Organism: Bursera cuneata; assembly: GCA_026212285.1. NCBI lineage: Eukaryota > Viridiplantae > Streptophyta > Magnoliopsida > Sapindales > Burseraceae > Bursera > Bursera cuneata. Next base: position 6,859 of record JANLJB010003417.1, read on the forward strand.
TCCTATATGCTACTGTTACAAAGCTAAAAGAAAAATTTAGAATAATTTAAAAAAAAACCATGGAATTTCATAAGAAAATTATCCAGCTTCCACACTTGAAGGTAAACTCAAACTAGAAAAGCAGCTAGTTAGATATCTAGCCAAATCTTCTCTACCTAACATTTGCAGATGCTTCAAAACTCGCCTATAAACTGAAAAGTTTGGTCTAAGACCTTTCTTGATCATTTCCAAAAGAATATTTTTGGCCATGACTGGATTTCTGTTTTTATCATGAAGGCTTGCAAGTAAGCTGTACATCATATTACTTGAACTCTTATACTTATCAGCTGAACCAACCACATACTTGTGCGCATCCTCATATCTCCGCTGGTTGAAATAACTCCTGATAAAGGCAGCATGTGTTGCAAGCCGTGGTTCAAGACCTGTAACCACCATCTCATCGAAATACTGAAATGCAACACTAAACTTCCCAAATCCACAATAGCTATATATAAAAATTTCATAAGTTACTGCATCAGGAGGACAATCCTTTTTTTTCATTTCTTCGAACACATCACTAGCATCGTCAAATTTACCATTCTTACACAAACTACTAAGTATGTAATTGTAACTTTGTGTGTTCGGATCACAACTCAGTCGCCTCATATCGTCAATCATATCTCTTGCTTCTTTAAAATGACATCTCCTACACAGTTCCCTAATCAAGATATTATAGTAAGACACCTTCCTCTCTGTCTTCCTTATCACATACTTAGCCATTTCAAAGGATCCAAACACACTAAACACCTCAATTAGTGCTCGTACACCGGAAACGCAACAAGAACCCCCAACTTCATTCAACAGCTCAACTATTCTCCATATACGTATCCTGGTCAAAGCCTTACTCGAAATCATTACTGGCAAGAACCCAAATGCCTTTTCATTTAGACAAATTTGTTTACCACTAAACTCTTGTAAAAGACTACGCATTGTCTCATAATCATCCAATCGCCCACAATTATCAATAACCAAGCTACAGATATCATAATTAGTATAAAATTCAGGTTGATAATGAGTGATCCACTTAAAGAAACGCAAAGCAGACACTTTATCACAATTTAAGACCCGAAAAATTTCAATCAAAGATGCAACAGATAGACTTACATTCATCGAATTGAACTTAGCTTCCATTTCACTGTCACAGCTTCTAATTAACTGAAGAATCTCTGAAACTTGATTTGGAGTCGCATATGGCCTAATCTCAGCAATACCTGCACCACCAAACTGAGAATTCCTAGCACTTAAAATTGAAGTCGTTGAAACATATCTGCTATAAGAAGCAAAGAAGCTAAGTTTCATTATATGGCTTCTGTAGCCATTGTAAACATTGAAATGTGAAGAATGAGAAAATGGGTGTTCTATTAAACAAAAGGAAGACGACCCAGTTGACGAAATGGCTTCTGTGTGAAACTGATTAGAAGTCAAGATTGGGAAGGGAGAAGGTCTGGCGGAGACTAGGTTTTGGAGAAGATAGTAACAAGGTTTGGAGATTGAGAAGCACCTGAGCTTCTGCTTGGAGATGATTGACAACTCCATAGCAGACGATCTTCAAAATCACATTGAATAAGCTCTTCTCGTTTGATAAAGACTGAGCTTCGTGCTCACAGAAGAGTCCGAGGGTTTTGTGTTGGAACAAGCTTCTTGCTGAACAGAAGAGACAGAGGGTTTAGTGTTTGTGACATGGATGCACTTCTGCGATTTTGTTTGGGGGACTGTGAAATTTTAAACCAAATTAGGGACTTTTTGGAAAATTATCCGCATCGTTTTTCGTAAATTTAGATATTACGATGCTATCTGTGTGACATTACAAAATTACAAGTTATAAGTATAGGATTATTTATGACATCTAATTTAAAATTAAATTAATTTTTAAATATTTTTTAAAATTAGATCTATCTTTTAATTTTTTTACTTATTTTTATTTTTATTTTCATTTTTTTTTACTAAAACGGTCTTTATTAACATAGAAATTTAAAGAGTAGGTTTATAATACATCAATTGCACATAATTTTGTAAAACTGTCTTTATTAATAACGAGTATAAAACAATTGTTTTGTAAACTATTGATTTTTTTTTCTAAATTTCAAAATCATCGACCACAGAAAAATTTTAAAGGAGAATATAAAAATTACAAAAACATCAATATAATCTTGCATCTGATAGTGATGCAAGGTAGGATGACCTTTGAATCTAAAAATTAAATTCTCAAARAAAAGAAATATGAAAATTGTAATAAGACAATATTTCAAACCTCAAAAATTTTAGAAATTATGTAAAATTTCGATGGTTGATAATTAAATCCGTTAATATTTAACACTAGAAGATTAAATCGTAAGGTAGAGTTTATAGAATAAATCTTTTATTGAAAAATTGTTGGACAATTATCCCAAAGGTTTAGCAACTCAAAAAAGACGCATAAACCACCCTTACTGACAAATTTTGTGAATTTACCGTTCGCTTAGAAGTAAAGTTACATTTTTACCCTTATTTCTTTTTATCATCTCAAATAATCAAACAAATAAATCCTTTATGCTATTTTTCCATGTCCTTGATCGATTCATCCTAGGATAGTCTTCACACTCGTTGAAAGAATTAAAATGCTACAATCTAAAAAGAGATCAAAGATGGAAGAGGAGGAAATCTAAGACTTTTAAACGTTACAATCTAAAAAGATATATCAGTTTAGTTTAAGAGCCAAGGTTCTTTAATCTGTTGAAGTCAAACTGATGCATCATGTTCTCATTCTTAATTAGTATGGCTAGGAAAATGGTGTATTTGCTATTTGACTCCGGCTCTTCTTAGCTTTTATATTTATGTTCAAAGTTTGATTTACCTTGGTTTGTTCATGTTAACTATTTGATTCATGTTTTAGGAAAATTATGTACATTTTGATATCAAGCAAGTATGATTGTTTATGCAAACTTGATAATAACATAATTGCCCTCTCATATCTGATGTAATGGAATGTATATCAGTATCTTCAGTCCAAGATCAGCATACTTCGTTCTTAGCTCAAAGAATAAGTTCCAATACAAAGCATAACTTAATATCAAATGAAGATCATGAGCTCGCAGCCACACGGAAGTTCAATTACAACACCTCAGCCATTAAAATTACAGTTTCTTATAACAATGCAATTGAAAAGTTACCAAATATCCCATAGACAGAAAGAACAAGAACCTTCCTACCTCTCCTCCTATATGGATATGTTAACACTTAGCAATCCGTTAGTTAGCTTTTAATTACTCAGCCTGAGCATGCAACTAAGCTTCTTTCCAGGCACAGATGGGTCGCTGAGTCATTAAAGAAATCCAAATGCAGCATGTCAGAATCGCAAAGAACTCAGAAGACCATCACAACCTTACTCATTTTAGGGTTTGACACAGTCTATGATATCCCTTGCATAACCTTTTTCCCAGTAAAATCGGGTATGTTTATAAAGACATCCAAATGAGTTACCAGATTAGGTGCCGATAGCTCATCATCGTCTTGATTTCTGGTGTGGGTATCCAGGCAACCCCATTCCTGGATCTTTCCTTCTTAACTGTTGTTGCTGATGGGCCTGGGCAGCAATTCCCCGTTGCATTGGAATGCCACCAGGATTTATACCACCTGCAGCTCCTGCCTGAGAGGGAAAATTATATGGCATCATGCCCTGAGGTTGCATCCTTTGCATGCCAACTGGCCGGGGAATAGATCTATTTGACAGTGCATGAGATCCTGCCACATTCCCAGGAACAACATTTGCAGATGATGCTGGTTGGGGAGGTTGAAGGCTAGTCGTCCCTTCAAAATCTGTATTTGAGTCTACTGGACGAGTAGGATAATTCACAATTTTCTCCCCGGGCTGGGAGGGAACTAGTGCATTGCGCCCTGGTAGAGGTTCAGTCCGAAAATATTCATGCTCCAGTGCCTGTGCAGCTGTTATACGCTTTCTAGGATCATATTCAAGCATCTTAGATAGAAGATCATATGCAGGACTTTTCGGAGAGAGATGAACAATACTATGAAGTCCATTACTCTCATACTTGCGCGATTGAATATGCAACGTATCTGATTGCCAATGCGGAAGACTTGCAAGAGTTGGCCACTTCTCTGTTGTTGGATGCCCTAAGATTTTGAATATCTTGTCCAGTTGGTCAAGCTGGAAAGGGTTTTGGTTGGATTTTGCTTCTGCACCTTGAAATAGTGGCTTCAAAGTCAAAAGCTCAGCAAAAATGCAGCCAACAGCCCACATATCAACAGCACTTGTATAGTGCTTTGCACCAAGAAGTAACTCAGGTGCACGATACCAAATGGTTACCACAACCCCATTTTCAGATAAGAACTTGAGGGGAGCTTGGTAAATTCTTGCAAGTCCAAAATCTGCAATTTTGACAACTCCTTGTTCATCTCCTTCACCCATAACCAAGATATTTGATGGCTTAAGATCTCGATGTATTATCCAATTACTATGTAAATAGTTCAATCCATTTAGCAGCTGCCAAAGCAATGATTTCACAGTGTACAGGTTGATGGTATTATTAACCTTGTCCCTGTGATGTCTAATGATTTCATAAAGGTCATATTCAGCATAATCAAAAGCCAGGTACAGTGACATGTCTGCATGATTGATGTGCACATTGACAAGCTTCACAACATTCTCATGTGTAATCTCACGAAGCAACATGATTTCACGGATGGCAGTAGGCGACACGCCATCACCGTCTTTGGATTGCTTAAATTTCTTGATCGCAATTGATTTTCCACGATTTGTAGTGGACTTAATTCTTGCCAGAAATACGAGACCATAAGTGCCTTCGCCAATCTTGCCTATCAGATTGTATTGTTGCAGCCACTCTGGCTTCTCACTACTGTTGCTGTTGGAAGAACTTGAGCTGGTCGTGACACCTCTGTTGGTGGCAGTGTTACCATCTCCCATGATTTCCGTGTTATAGCAGGGACTGTCTGCAATGATTCAATGTTTTGGTGCCACTTTTAGCAGCTATAAGCCTCCGAAATAACAATGACTCTACATTCTACAAACAAAACTGTTAGCTCAGATTACAGATTGCATACAGAAAGGCCAGCAGATGAACTAAAATTTACCAACCATGGGTGCCCACAGAAGCAAAAACTCCTCTATCAGACCACTAGCAGTAAAATTAGGACCCGTTCAGTTTGTGATTTTAAAACAATATTCAAAAACCATAACTACAATCCTCTGTTGTGTCTATTGTTTAACATAATGTCACAACTTTCCTTCTTTCCGTTTTCAGATTTCACACTAACTTTTAGAATGGTTTCTGAAAACTGGTTTTGAAAACATTCCACCAAACACACTTTTACAAAAAAAATTTGTACCCACTGTTTTCTAAAATAAAAAATTGTTTTTAAATTTGTCAAACAAACCCTTACAAATTTACCAAATTTACTAAAAGACAGAACTGATAAAGCAATATCATTGATTGTTCTTACCAAAAAAAACTAAGCAAAATTTAGTCTTTTAGAAATCTCTTAAGAAAGCAAAGGAAACTAACAAACCCACTTAATCGAATCGTCAAAAAATGAGAAAATTTTCTCTGACCCCCATGTTCAAATCAGCTTAAGACAAAGAATAATCAGAACCAAACAGGGCACAAGCAAAATAGCGCAAGAGGGAGGTGAACGCACCATGCACAGGGCCGGGAGTTGGTCTCGACGAAGATCTTCTCTGAGTCTCGGCTTTGCATCGCCTGGTGGAGAGGAGCCCATTAAACGACGTCATTTTGAGCCTTTATTAGATGCAAGTAGATGCAAGAAAGGAACATTAATCTTGTCCGTCCATTCATCCATCCTACGTGGAAACAGAGGATCATGATACAGTTTCACTTCCGTTATTAGGAAAGAGTGGGTCCCGTTCAATGTTGCTGCGCCAAAATAACATGCAAGCCCCTAAGGTTTAAGAGAATGACATAATCCTCCTCATGGGTTTCAAAAGAACGTTCATTCTCATTATACTCATGTCGCCTCGAAACTTGAAATTGTAGGAGTAGATAAACAAAAATTTCTTGAATATTAGAATTACAAAAAAAAAAAAAAAAAGTTATATTATACAAATAGATGTAATATGATTCTAAAAGAGTGGAAAAAATTAAAGAAATTTATGAGTTTGGTAAAAAATGGTACACTAGTGTTAATTTTATTTAAATAAAGAGTTTGTATATTTAATATTTAAAATTTTTAAAAATTTTAAAATTAAAGGTTTAGGAACCATAGTACAATTTTTTCCATAATTTCTTTTACTATTTTTTTTCATAATTAATTTTAAATTTATTTTTACTCTTAGAATTCAGAGGGAGTACACCTCTAAGTTCAAAACCTATACCGTTAGGTTACACTCTTAAAGTTATGGGTATGCACTCTGTTTAGCTTTTAATCGAATTTGAAAATTTAATTTAGCAAACACATATTCATAATTTAAATTAAAAAAATTATTTTATAATTTATTTCATATAAAATTGTCAGTAAATCGGTCTTAAGCGAGAAAACAAACACGTCAATTCATATTTCTATACCAATTGAGAATAAGTAAAATCTTTCTCTGCTCGGCAGGGAAGGCGTTATCTTTCTCGGCCGTTGGCATCTCAGTCTTTCAGCCCCTGGCAAAGACAGTGAACAACCCTCATCATGACAATCTTCATGTGCTCCATCCCATCCTTGAAGGCTGTCGTATTGTCATGAGCCATATTCTTCTCCTTGGAAAGTTCCTCCTTAGACTTCTGCTTAGCCGGGGGAAGCAGCTACTCAAGCTCATCTGGAATCATCTCAATCTTTACCTTCAGGGTATCGTGGGCTTCTTGCGGTTCCATCTTCAGCTCAGGATCAGTCTCCTCGAGAGAAGAGACCGGGATGGTATCCGTTTTTTGCGTCTGCAAGAGAGAAACATGGAGTCGCTGATGTTCCTTGCTTATGGACCAGAATGGCAACATTATCTTTAAACGTCTAATTCACCTCACGTAGCTGTTGCTGAAGTTCTCGTATCCCTTGCTCTTCCTCCTCAAACACAGCTTTTTCATCTAAGAAAATCTCATTTTCCCATAGCAAAATCTCCCGTGTGCAGCGAAAATCACTTAAAAGGTTAAAGTGGTATGCGAATGGTTACACCAATTCCTCGAAGAAAACTAGAGATAAACAAAGATAAAAGTACACACGTATCTTCAAATGAATGCGTACAGCCACACTGAGCCAAAGGTACTGTGCACCAATAAAATATTATTTGAGCTGAGTTTTTCAATCCTTTGCTCTTGTGGAGGTAAAAATGGTGAAACCGATGTTAAATTGACATGCATGTTCTCCTTTGATATTCTATTTCAAGCCATTGTCAAAAAAATAAACTTTAGCCCTTGTACATGGAAATGGCAAAATATCCAATGTTAAAGTATTTTCTTAAACAAGATGAAAAGTTCAATCAAATTCAAATAAACAATTTAGATAGAACCACAACATAAAAAGATCAGTTTTTATAATTGTGATTGAAATTAGGGACCTCTTTAAAGTTTGACCCATTTTAAAAAAAAATTTAGATGCAATGCGTCTAAAACTCTATACTATCATCGGATATTGTCGACTATTGTTTGTCATCGAGATGACATCTAAATTTAAAAAAAAAAAGACTCAATTTTTAACTACCCCTTTGGTTTAAATCCATTTCTACAATCTTTCTTAACATATAAAATATCATACTTTGTATATCATCAAATGGAAGGCATTGATTTTTACTCAAATATTTTTATCACACTTGATCAAAATAATAAATTTATTTTTTAGACCACTGCATTGTGCACTCTTAACACATAAAGGGAAACTAAACAAAGAGCCTCCAATGGCAGAAATACCTGCGAGGAAGATCTGCCAGCGGAACAAAAGGAGTGCATGTATGCTGTTTCCCTTTCAACTGCAAGTCGTTGAGCCTTCTGAAACTCTTTCAAAACTGCTTCAAAATCTCTTGCAAGTTTAGCATCAGCACTCTTCTTGATGGCCTGTAATTATGTTAAACCTCAGTAACCCTCATTTTTTATTTTTAGAAATTAAGTTTTATTTATCTCTTGAAATCACTATTGGCTTTGTCACTTGCTTCCTAGTGGTGAAGGCGCATGGGCAGATAAGTCATTTCCTTTTCTGTTGAAAATAAACCATCTAATGAGTCGTTTCCACACAAAGCCACAGCAATTTTGAAGGTAACCATGAAGGACAGAAGCATTTTACATGATTGCCAAAACAGCCAACCAACTTTCTTCACTGATTGCAGTATTATACTATAAAAAGCAAAAATAAAATAAATATAAAACAGAATAAAAGATATTGTTGAGGGTATGGCTTATATGTCATACAACTGTGGAA
>JANLJB010003419.1:0-18918 GCA_026212285.1 Bursera cuneata
TCTCTCAACCTTAACATAAATTATAAAATTATAATATCTCCTTAACGTAAGACATAATTTTATTTTGTTAACGAGTTTTAAAAATATATATAGTCTTCCCGGACTGTTAATTGTCAAAGAATAGGTTTGAATTTAATTTGATGAAGATTCGTATCATTTGTTTGATGGTGCCACCATGATCAAGGCAATAGTAGGGGTATTTTAGGAACGCAGTTGGATTTTTTTCTCATCCCGTAGGGTTAAGTGTAAAACTAATTAAATTACGAGATATTATTCATTTTTCATAGACTCCTTGATAGTTATTCATTTTTCTAATCTAATGATGGAAAAAGTTATCGAATTAGTATAAAAAAATTATTTTTAAACTTTTTTTTTCTATCCATAGATTATAGTTAATCAATAACTATCGAGAGATATATAAAATTAAATTAAAAAAATTAAGTCTCAATAATATGACACTTTAAAAAATAGTTAAATTTTATTTACTTAACTAATTAGACAATAGGTTAACTATAAAAATGTTATGATTAGTCTTTGGTAGACTGATAATTGGTTAGATAATAAAAATATTAAAATTTTTATTTTTTTAAAATAATCTATTAAATTTAAATATTTTTACAAATTTTTGAAGAAGAAAATATTATGTATTACATGTTTGAATTAATTTTAATAAACGAGTAAAAAATAAAAAAATAGAATAAAATGCCTAACGTTAGCTACGAATACTAACCCTAGTCCCCTGGTGGTGAGTTCTATTTTAATGTGCAAACCAGCCCGAACGCGAGAGCCACACACAGACAACAGCCGTCGAAACCCTAACCCTACCGTACCAGACCATCTCTCCTCACAGCTCTCTGCGCTTGAATTGCTGGTAGCACTCGCTTAAACAGCCCGTTAATTTAACTGGGTCGTCGTCGAATTTCGCTAATTCATTTTCTCTTCAACAGATTGAACCGTGTGCGCGTAAATGAGAGGAAGGAGTTACACTCCGTCTCCGCCGAGGGGCGGTGGCTATGGAAGGCGAGGACGGAGCCCAAGCCCCAGAGGCCGATACGGAGGTGGTGGTGGTGGTCGTGGCAGAGATCTCCCCACCAGCCTTCTCGTTCGCAACCTTCGCCATGATTGCAGGTAATTGATCGATTGAACTTCAGTCTTTATCGTTACGCATTAGTTCGGCACAAGCATTTGAATGCGTTGGTGTTTGTTTCTGATGTCTGGATCTGAAATTAAGAAAGAAAATAAATCTTTTGATGAATTTGAGCGAATTTGAAGTATTTGATTGCTGGATTGTTTAAATGGTTTACAGCATTAACATAAAATAAATAATTAATTATTTTTAATGGGATTTTGCAGGGCAGAAGATCTTCGCAGGCCATTTGAGCAGTTTGGAGCACTTAAAGACGTTTACTTGCCTAGGGATTATTACACTGGGTGAGCTAATATCTGCGAGCTGTAAAAATTTGAACTTGCTTTGAAGTATATCTTGGATGAACTCCTTTTATCTTTTTGATCTCAAATTTTTTTATTTTTAATTATTTTTTAACCAGAGCTTTAAATCTTGTGTGGGTTTTACGAGGTCAAGGACATGCTTGGTGACATCTTGGATTTCCAGAAAAAAAAAACTTCAAAAAAATTTGGAGTTTGATTTTTGATATTCATTTTAAGGGTTTTTTTTTTCTTTCCTTTCTTTGTTTCTGGTTTACTTCCCGCATTTTTGTAAACTCATGATTCTGAAACCCTACTTTCTCAAAATTTGCACTGTCATCTTTCTTGAAGAATTTGGGAAGTGAAAACAAATTTTTGAAAGCGTGCTTTAGAGAGTTGTTACCAAGCAGGTCTTCCAAGCACCAGATTACCTTTAAATCTGTTGATGGGGTATTCTATTGATGACATACTCTATTGTAATCATAAGTTGGGTGCGTTAATTGAAGTTGCTGAGATTTAACAGTGGAATTAACGATTTGAAGACAACAATCAAGTAATTAGAGTTCTTTTGAAGATGATGTTAATGATAATGAAGATTGGAAGGAAGTTGGGTATGAATACATTGTGAAGATGTTCCAAGTCTTGAAGAATTTCAAGTCATCTTTTAACTGACATTTGCTATGTCAGCAGGCAAGTGCTTGCTTTTTCATGCTTATCATGAACTTCCATATTAGTGGGGATTATTTTGGCAAGTTTTAATTGGCAAAGGTTTATGGTGTGCACAGAACCGGTCATATTTTATGTTTCAATGTAGACCCTGTTATGACGATTTTCATTTTCCCCTTTCTTCTACCATCTAAATTTTGCAGGGAACCTCGTGGTTTTGGTTTTGTCCAATATGTAGATCCTGCTGATGCTGGAGAGGCCAAACGTCACATGGATGGTCGGGTTCTTCATGGTCGGGAGTTAACTGTTGTGTTTGCAGAGGAGAACAGGAAGAAGCCTGCTGATATGAGGGCAAGGGAGCGAGTGAGGTAAATTTTACACTTTTATATTTGGCTTTTCCTTATTTTTGTTCCCTTATTCTTTTACTGCCATGTTGTTCCTTCTAAATCCTTTTTTTTTTTGGTGAAAATATCATCACAAATTTGGTGGATGGCCTTGCTCCAGATGTACTTGAAACTTGTTGCAATTAAGACATTGCAACAATATATTTTTGTGGCTGAGAAGTTTAATATAAATTTGCCAATTTTTTCACTTTTGCAGCGGTGGTCGGTCTCGAAGACGTTCTCCTCCTCAACGTTATGCCAGATCTCCCTCCCACGGTCATGAATACTCCCCTCCCCCGAAACGTAGGCATTACTCAAGGTGTGTAGTATGTAGCCCTGTCTTTAATTTCAAGTTGAGTGTTTTTGGTGTCTATTAACAATTTGTTAGGATCCTAATTCAAGGTATGAGACCTGAATCCCACATTGGAAGTGTGGGTTTCTTGTGTGTAGTTTATAAGGTTTTAGGCTCTCTCACTTTAAGAGCTAGTTTTTGGGGTGTGGTTCTTTTCTTCTAAGGTTCTTATCAATTGGTATCAGAGCCTTTCATCATGACTCCCGGTTGCAATCCTAATTTAGGGTATAAGACCTGAGCCGTAAATTGTAAGTGTGAGCTTTTTGTATGTGGTTTATAAGGTTTTGGGCTCTCCCACCTCAATAGGTAGCTTTTAGGATGTGGTTCTTCCAAGTTCTTATGACATCTATTCGTATTTGTAGCAACAAACTATGAGTACTAGTGAAGTGCTAAGCATGGTCCTCCCACCAAGCCAAAAGTGTGCTTCCACAAGTGGTTTTGCTGCTTGGAAAAAATTGCATGTTATATCCTCTGTGGAACAATTGCTTGATAAATCTTGCTGGATGATGCCTCCTTGTTGTATTTGTCTGAATTTTTTTAATTTTTAAAATTTTTTTTCCTGATTTATTATTGTTTATTCCTGTTTAATACCATTCAAATTATTGTTTGAGCAAAGTAACTGGGTTTTTTTTTGGGTGGCTTGTCATTTTTTTTGTTTTTGTTTTGAAGTGCTTGTTTGTTGTTATATTCTTGCCAGTGAAATCCGTGCTGATCTTAATGTATTTATTTGGCTGCTTATTCTGATGTAGATCTGTTTCACCCCATGATCGAAGATATAGTCGAGAGAGATCGTACTCTGGTTCTCCAGCCTATAATGGTTCAAGGGGCCAAAGTAGAAGTCTTGATAGGGGCCGGGGCCAGGGCCAGAGCCGAAGCCGGAGCCTGACCCCAAGACGTAGTCAAAGCCCAGGCCGGAGCAGAAGCCGAAGCCCCAAACGTGAACGGTACTCTGGAGAAGCCAATGGAGATAGATCTCCCAGGCAGTGAGCTACTACTAGAAGGAGATGACAGTTATCCTACCTATCTTTCAGATTTTGTTTTAAGTTCTATGTTCTCGAAAGAGATGCTGTATGGTCGAAGAACGTGAGTTTGATGTAGGGCTTGCTTGATGTTTATTGTTTAGGAGTTGAACTTTGTAGGATATTTACTTGATGTTGCAGGTGTAATCTCTGTTATGAAAATATTTCAGTTAAGATTTCAGAGTAACGTTATCTCAAACTTCTCCATGCATGTGAACCTGTCTGCCGCCTCAAATTATCTACCATTCAACAAAATGGCCTCCCTCTCGCGGTTACTTTTAAACCATATACTAACGGAATGTGATTAGTTCTTGAACATTAATGGTTATGAAATTTCTACACATTCGAGGTATTTGCTGGGGCCCAGATGACGTGGAAAAAGCGGTGACCGAAAAAGAGTCTAAAAAGAAAATGCCTTTTGACGATTGCTATACACCGTATTCAACTTTACAACTAAGCAGGAGCCTGTCTTCTCAGTTTTTAAAGATTATGCGTGTTTGCTTCCACACAGGGCTTGGTTAATTTTTCGAAATTAGACAGTCCTTGCCTGGTGCTCTTGTAACATTTGGTCCTCCTGACCCACCAAGAAAAGCATTGTGAAAAATCCTTGTTTTTAAGAAAATCATTGTAAACACTATTCTTTTAGAATAATGTGCTTATAAAAAAAATATCAAACTCTATGAAATGAAATAAAAAAATAATAGTAGAGGAAGCGTCTTGTATGTTAATGCCCAGCATTTCATTTCCAAATGAAACGAAAAATGTTCTCTTACATTAATTGAGTTAATGCTTATTTTTCGACCTTTTAATCTCCTTTACACAGGATAACTACTGCTTTCACAGTTGAACCGTTTATCTTTGACCTTTCCGCTCCTTTCAAGCTTTAAGTAACGTAATTGATGGCGACTTTTGGAGGGAAACATAAACAAAATCACAATAAATAAAGGCTAAAGCTTGTCTAATTCTCTTAAGCAATTGCATGCTTAATTTCTCTTTCCCAAATAAAATAATACTAAAATAAATATTTATTAATGTTTTCTATGGACGGTCATGATCTTGATGTAAAGTACAAGACGAAAAACAACATAAAAATCGAAACTTGCACACTTTCTGTTGGGTATCAGATGAAAGTGAAGATTAGATTGCCAAAACATAGAAAACCTTACAATAATGGTAAACAAACATATTGACATAGCATAACTGTACAGGCAATACGTTACAGGCTGTGGGGCATGGTTTTTTATGTACAGTGACTCTCACATTTATATTTATAAATAAAAAATATTTTTATGTTTTATGTGGGTAAAGAACTAGAAGGGTGTTGAGTTAAGACGCTTGTCTAAGTGGGCTGCTTTCTTTAAAATGCCTTTCTAGATTCTGTCTTAAATGCTTTGTACGGACTGCAAAGTTCAGTTACTCAGTTTTGTTGTGTCTTAAAACACTATCTGAAGTGGGTTTTTGAGGTTTTTTTGGTTCTTTCAAGGGGAAGTTGTTGCAGGGCAGGGTTTTGCTGCTGTCTTTTTAAGCCGTGGGCAACTTGGATCAGGTACTCCTTTACTTCTTTTATCTGTTTCTTTATTTGGGTTCTTTGTTTTGTGATTTCTGCAGGGGTTTTGGCATCTGGGTTCTTCCTTTTGTTACGTTTTGGCTTCTGGAATTTGTGAAATTTGGATTTAGATTCTTGTTTTAGGTTTGTTAGTTTTAGCTTAGCTGGTCTGTGAAGAGTGGCTTGATTTGTATTAAATTCTAGCATTCCTAAACCAGAGCTTGACAATAGTTACTAGAATTATTGTCTGGTAAAGATCTTTTAAACTCTTAGATGACATGGTTAAGATGTTTCTCTCTTGTGGAATTTTGAGCTGCTTTTACCGATTTCTTACTCATGAATGTGTTCAGTAATGCTGCATTATGATTAGGTGATATTTAGGTGTGGCTTCTGACGCTCAGCTTCATGCAGTTTTATCTGCTTGCAGCTTGTCCTTTTATCTTACTGCTGTCCAAGTTTTAACCAGTTCTTGAACCATAATTGCTCTGGGAATTTTCGATTATTAAGCGCTAATCCCATTATGGTGGCCAATGTGCCTCATTTGGGTTTTTACTGATTCTAAAATTGTGGGTTTAGCTTAAATCTCATTTTCTTGATGCTGGACACTTTATGTGGAAATTGCAGCCAAACATAAAGGACTAGGTGATTGACTTATTGCTCCTCGAGTAACTCGGGAACTGAGTTGAGTTTATTTTTCCTTCATTAAGTATGTTACCCTTTTCTGTTACTTAGTGATACGTTAATTGTCATCTGTAAATTTGTTTTGATTTTCAGCCTGAATCCTTAAAAGATATATAAAGTTATAAACTTTCATAGTCTTCCAGTTCTTACCACAAATATATTTGTATTGTTTATATCATTAGCTGTCCAGTACAAATTCCTCTGTCGTTTGTGAATTCCTGTAATCTTCCTTGTTAATACTCTTTTCCACTTTAGTACCGAGTACTTATTATTCTTTATTTATTTTTAATTTTTGGTACACTTTATAAATATTTTATCAGTTCTTGGAAAATATCTAAATAATTGTTGGTATTGAATATGTTTCTGTTAGAAATTCTGATCTTAACTCCTACCCATCTTGCTCTTTGGTGCCCCCTAATGTCTCCTCCTTTCTGAAGTGACCCAAACTTTGATTATTGATTACATTTACTAATGGCCTTGTATCTTCAAATTGAAATTAGGCATATGGACCTTTGCTTATTTCCCCTTGTAATACGAAGTAGTTAGATAGATCTTGCTTGATAGGGGTAAGACACCCTTTTTGAGCTAAGGTATATCAATTTCTGTATATACCTGAACTAATGGGTTTTAAACCTCTGGGAAGCCAGTAAGCTTCACAAATACTTATATTTAAGGTTGTACAAAATTTTTTAATTACATTTAAATTAAAGCATAACACATCAAAGAAAATTACGTAACATGTGTTTTATGGTTTACCATCTCCGAGTTTCTACTATTTTGTTTTGCATTACCTTACTGTCTTAAATAGGTTTGGGAGGTATATAATATGAAGGATACTGGTAGAGAGGTAAGGGTATGAATTTTAGTTATGTGCTTCAAAATTGAACTTGGTATTCTTCTTTACAATCCCATCATGATTATTATTACTAGCTGGTGATTTTGGAAGCCACTAGCTGGTTGGTGCAACATACTTGTTGGTTATGTGTGAGTACTTGGTATTATCAAATTTTTTTGTAGCAGAGATTCTGCTAGTCTAGTTGTTGGCAGCTGTATATGGTCTGATCTTACATAAAAGATGCATTTGTTATGTTGAAACAGTAGTTAATACTGCTATATGGAAATTGTAAATTATGTTTTAGTTGCCAGTTTTATACATCATTCAAACGTATTTTTTGATCTTTTTTAATTTTATTTTTTCTGATGAATAATGTCTTCCATATGTAAATATTGTGTTGCCTTCAAAATTCTGAAGGTAAAAGAATATTAACACACACACACACACACACACACACACACACACACACATATATATATATATATATATATATATATTTATATTTATTTACTGACTTCATCTCCTGAGTCTCTGAAATTTTCTTCTGCATTGTCAGCCTTAGCAGAATTTTCTGATCAGCTATCAGTATAGCATTTCATTTTGTGACCATCTGTGGAAGTTGTGGCAGTTCAAATTCTGCCTGGGTCTGAACGGCGAAGACGGAACTTATAGGTTGAAGTTTTCTTTGACTGACGATGTCTGCAAAATGGTTTGGAGGTGTTATTTTTCTAATAGTTGGCATGATCTCAATTGTGTTAGGTAATTTAATAAACTCACTCTGGACTCTAATACATTTTGTATTTATTATGTCTGCTGTCAAGGTGTCATATATCTCTCAATTGGATTGTGAGCTCCATTAGCTTTTAAAAGTTTTAAGTCTTTATCTTGGGGGAGTTGCTCTTTCATGTTAGGTCTAAGCTTTTAATGGTAAGAGATGATGATCTTTAAGGGCTTCACAATTTATTAGTGTCAAGCGGTATGCCTAGCAGTCATCATTGCCCCCCCACCCCACCTAAGGTAAAAAAGAAAAAAGAAAAAAAAAAAGAAAAAGAGCTCCAGTTCAATAGTGAGAACTTTTTTCTGCATATGTGCATTCGGAGTTATATGAACCTAGAAGCGTTCTAACATCATAAGATTGTAGGTTTGGAAGTAGCCCCCCGATTTAGAACTGGGTGGATAAGGGAAATGTCAAAGGATTATTGGTATTAGAAAAAAGAAAACTTGGGCTATGCTTGAGGTTTATGCCTTAACTACGTATAGTAATTTTGGGCTGTCATTGAAAAATGTTTGTGAAGTATTGGAGTCTCTTACAGTTTGATAAGGTAGTCAACAGCAAAGCTGTAAAGCTCAAGGCTGCCAAGAAGACAAGTTAAGGGAGATTACCTAACTGCTGAAGAATGATATCTAATTTCTTAAGCAATTAGAAATTTTCTTTCATCTGTCTAAGATCCAAAATCATAGATGCTTCCAATCATGACGAGATCTTACTTTAATTCTTCATCCTAACTATAAGGAGCCTTTTCAACATTGCAGAAGATTTCACTACTATACAATTATTTTTGTTACCTGTTGTTATGTTTTAAATTTGTAGGTGCATATGTTGGTGTAAACATTGGAACTGATGTCTCCAACATGCCATCAGCTTCAGATGTTGTTGCAATACTTCTAGCCAATCAAATTACACATGTCCGCCTATATGATGCTGACAGTCACATGCTAAAAGCCCTTTCAAACAGTGGAATTGAAGTAATTGTTGGTGTCACTAATGAGGAAGTCCTGGGGATTGGAGAAACTCCTGCAACAGCAGCAGCTTGGATTAATAAAAATGTTGGATCTTACTTGCCTTCAACTAACATTACAGCCATAGCTGTTGGCAGTGAGGTTCTTACTACAGTCCCTAATGTTGCACCTGTTTTGGTGTCTGCCATGAATAACCTTCATAAAGCTCTTGTTGCTTCTGATTTAAATTTCCTAGTCAAAGTTTCAACTCCCCACAATATGGATATTATCCCTAAATCATTCCCCCCTTCCACTGCTGCTTTTAATTCCTCATGGAATGGTACAATTTACCAGATCCTTCAGTTTTTGAAGAATACTAACTCCTATTTCATGTTAAATGCCTATCCTTATTATGGTTACACTAGAGGAAATGGAATTTTTCCAATTGATTACGCCCTTTTCCAACCACTTCCCACAGTCAAGCAAATTGTTGATCCAAACACTCTCTTCCACTATAGCAGCATGTTTGATGCCATGGTGGATGCTACCTACTATGCTATACAAGCTTTCAATCTTTCAGGAATTCCTGTTGTTGTGACAGAATCTGGCTGGCCTTGGCTTGGTGGTGCCAATGAACCTGATGCCACTTTAGAAAATGCTGAGGCATACAATAATAATTTGATCCGTAGAGTTCTAAATGATTCTGGTCCACCCAGTCAATCCGCCATGCCCATTAACACATACATTTATGAGTTGTTTAATGAAGATAAGAGGCCTGGTCCTGTTTCAGAGAAAAACTGGGGTGTGTTTTTTACCAATGGGACTGCTGTTTATCGTCTCCATTTGAGCACTTCTGATCAGCTTACTGGAAATTCTTCTGGGGTGTTCTGTGTGGCAAGAGATGATGCAGATTCTGATAAGTTGCAAGATGGGCTTAACTGGGCTTGTGGGCAAGGCCACGCTAACTGCTCTGCCATCCAAGAGGGGCAGCCATGTTATCTTCCTAACAATATCAAGAATCATGCTTCTTATGCTTATAACGATTATTATCAAAGAATGCATAGTGTTGGTGGAACATGCAATTTTGATGGTACAGCTACAACAACTAGCAAAGATCCCAGTAAGTTTCTGTGATCTATTCTCATCATTATTATTGGTGTTCTTAGGTGCAAATATTGAGATTTGGCTCTAGTGAGTCTTTCAAAGAGAGTGCATAGAATTATTTATTCTGTTTGTAAAGATAAGTGACAGGTTTACTTGAAATGCTGCCAATAATTCTTGTTTTGTTTTGCTTTTCTAGTTGCATTTCTTGCATCGTCTTTACTATCCGAACAGAAATTTAGTTTTTGTCTAGTATGAGTAAGAGTTTATTAAGGATAAGGAAATAAAAAAAGATGGAAAAGGGTTTTGTGCTTTTCTGAAAAATAATTTTATGACAAAAATATGCTGTGAATATGCAGGATTAGACAGTAAATAGTTTAATCTGTGGTATAATCAACACTAAAATTGTATCCCAATGCAATGCACGGATGCATGTTTATGATTGCACTTTATCCGTGCAACAAATATGTAATGTTTAAACTCTGGATCTTTTTGCCATTTAGATTATTAATTATTGGACATAATAATAACTACCTTTGTACCTTTGTCAGTGTTCTAAGACTGTTATCAATTTTTGTAGACTATTTTTGATTGCAGCTTTTCTTATTTTCTATTATAGCTGAAACCATAGATCTAAGCCCTGCTTCTCCTTTTACTGATCAATAATTCAATTGGCTATCCACCCTCAAGGGGCTGTTTCTAGACGTATTAAAATGTTAGATTTGTCATTGTCTTTGGAATGCCACTTCCTATAGCAGTGATACAGAAAAAAAGCTAGATTCCTTCTATTTATTTTTTATTTTTTCCAAAAGGAACTCTCTGTCTCTCTTGTGAGTTTGGGGTTGGGTTCAACTGCTCTATCTTTAACGTTCATGCATAAATCCCTCTCAACTACATACAGGTTTTTACAAAATTGCTTCGCCAACCTTGATCCTAAATGAAATTAACTTTAATTAGTCCGATCATTGAGGTATGCCATGCAGTAATGATCGATCTTTACTCTGAAGCAGTTAAAATGGGAGAAAGGATATTATAGAGTATTGTTATCTACTTCTTCTTAGAATGATATGGAGATTAATTATATAAATTAACCAATCTATCATGTCTTTCCTGCCTTTAATAACTTAATGAAATGTAGCTTGCTAAGTTTTGTTGGTTGTAATCTACCAAAGAAAATGGCTTAGGCGTACTCAATCTTATCCCAATTGTAACATGTCTACAACTTCATCTTTGTGTTTCTTAAATTTTCCTGATTGTTGTGTTGTTGGTTACCTTATTGCAGGTTACGGATCCTGTATATTTGCAGGAAGGTGAGAATCTGACTGTTATTTTGTATTTGAGTTTTCTGAATTAGAAAACAAAACTATTTGTTTTAGCTCTAAACATGCAATATTTTGGAACAGTTCTAATTCAAGCACAAGTGGGGGGATCTCACCTCCGGCAGCATTTGGACCTATCAGCCCCTTTGGAGGAGGGACTACAAACCTGTCAGTTTCCAAAATTCAGTTTCTGGTATCGGCAGCAATTCTTGCTGTAATCTTGCTTTGACTTTGCGTCTATTTGATTCTAAACCACGTGGGACAGTTAAAGCAGAGCTTAAGATTGCAAAGAATGAAGTCTTGGAAATGCAAAAGCTCAATGACGGTTGACAATGTGATGCAATTGATGGGTAGTGCACCTGCTCAAAAATTCTCTGTGGTTCTTATGTTCATGTATTGCTCTTATCTTTCTTTTACCAATTTTTCTTCTGCTCTGAGGGCCCTTTTTACGTTTCCTTAAGATTTAGTTTTCATCTGTAGCATCTCCATCGGGTGTATTTTGATTCTGATTGTAACATGTATAATCTTGAAAGAGGCTGGTAGGCCTCCATTTTTTGGGACAAACACCTTGATTTTGTTCTCTTCAACGATGAAATGTTATTTTCTTTGTTCATGATGCCTTGCAAGCAATTATATCATTCATTTATGCCCAAGTGATTCATGATTTCATCAGGGTTTTACTTATTTCTTGAGCAATTCGAAATATTGGATTTGACAGATTGACAATGATACAAGAATCTGAATTAAATCAAATTTCAGAAAGAATTTGATGAGTTTTAAGAGAAAAACAATTTGTTTGTATTTCGGTCAAACCTTAGTAGAGATCTAAAGGAAAAGTTTTCCTCAGAAATGATTATTAGGCCATAAACAGTTTAATGAGAGAGGATGATGCAAAGATAAAGCTAAAATATGGATATAGAGATTTCATATTATTTTATGAAATATATGCACAGTGAAAAATACATTAAGAAAAGTTTGTCTCACATGTTTTTCATCATCCAAAATAATATACTGTATTATTTTCAAAATCTTAACAATTTCCATTTATGCAATCCACAATATCTTAGTGGCAATACATCAAATATCCCTATTTGACTTAAATAATTCCTTCTATATTGGCATCAGAAAAATGGAATTCCAAGAGAATACCAGGACTTCTGGGAGATTCAAAAGTTAAAAATGAATGAGTCATTGCCACTAATGTCAAATTGAGACTTCGGATCCCTTCAAAATTCAACAATCTTTAAAGAAAATAGAGCATAAACATGTAGAAATAAAGTATGATAAACGTACACATATTAAACGATAAATACTAATATTGAACCATTATCTACTAATTCAAGTTTTTAGATGAAATTGTTTCTTTAATATGGTATCAAAACCATGTTAAGAACAACAGTTAAGATTCTCTCGTAATCTGATTTTCACGTGATCAAATTTCATGAAAATTAGTAGTGGTTGATCGAAAATATACTACAAAGTAAAGAGAATGAAATTAAATCTCAAACCCAATTAAATTTCTTGTGTAAAAAAATTCTTAAAGGCTCAGGAGAGCTTAAATCAAAAGAGGATCCTAATTCAAAGAATAAATACTAATGTTGAGTCCACTAGATTAATATTAATATTGAATTTACACCAAATAGCTTAAACTTTAGGGTTGAATGTTTCTCATAATTATGGATTATATTGAAACCTCTACATAAAATTTGTAGATGCACGCACATTGGGCAGTGACAAAGTTTACTAAGAGATACATATCAATTAATCATTAGTCATGCCTCTTCTAGTTCTACTCATATCCATGTAATGAGAAGCATAGTGATAAAAATAAAATTGCCAGGAGGTAGGTGAAGGAAGGTGGTTCAATTCATGCGCCAACCCTCTTGGTTAATTGAATGCATTAAAAACGAAAGATGAAATCACAAGTTGACTAAGTGAAATAAAATAATATTAGAGGACCGTTTTCACTAGAAAACTTTGGTAAATGAAGGATGAGGTACGAGGAATACTATAATATACTAGTGAAAATGAAAATGATGGCTTGAATTCTTCAAATAGATCTTCATATTATATATTAATGTATCAATATTTCGTTTGTACCTAACTAGTTAGAAGAATCAATCATGAACCTTGCTTCTTCTACTTAATTTTGCCCTTGTAATCATATAGTTAAACTAATAGTAGTAGAAGAGAATCAAACCAATCATCTATTATGGTTATTACTTCATAGATAATGACATAATATTCCAGAATGCTTTCATGTGGGTTATGCTCAAGAAAATAGACTGTAATTCATTCAATAAGTTAACCATAACAATCCATCGTTTTATAGTATATGATATTATATATTATGTCAAATCTTAAATGGCTTGCTAGATTCGATCTCGAGTACTACTTTGTTTTCTTTTAATTAAAAAAAGAAAAAAAAAATGGCCAACAGAGATTATGTAATTATGAAGAGATTACGTAATAAGTGTTGGCTACTAGCAATATCATAATCTGGTTAGATTTATATAGATCACATAAAGATTTAGCAACTTGTCTTTTATATCCAATACAGATAAAATTAAATATAGAGAAGACTCAGGAGAGAGAAATATAGAAGGGCCAATCATTGAAGTTAAGTTGGCTTTTGGCATCGCCGACTGCATATCTATTTTCCGAGAAGCCACGACTACATAAAAATCATGATAAATGGTGCAATGCTAGTTGGATTTATAGCTTATACAGGAAGTGTTAGTGTGTGATTTACATGTTATCTTGAAATCTGTGTAATTTTATTACAAAAATTTATTTGATATTTATTTTAATAATTTAAAATTTATGAAAAAAATGTAATTATTTGTTGATTAAAATTCTTTAAATATAATACCAAAATGATTTTTGTAATAAAATTACAGAGTTTTGGAGGTGTTAATATGCGTCATAGACAGTCATTTATTCATGACCAACAAAATCTTAAGAATCTTGTCGAACACTCTTGAATATTTGAAGAAACTATAATCACAACCAACAAGCTTTACCAAATTAGTTTGGCCAAAGCTACAAAATATACAACTACTTGACTCAACAACACATTCATATCATTTTAAGCAATTAAGAATACAAATTTATTAAAGATTTAGCAACCTCTACTTGCATTATAATACAAACTTGTATTGTTAGTTTCGATAATATTAATTTTCACGTTAACTTGTAGCACTGGAATTATTATGTTTAATAATATTGCACATACATGAAGCGCACACACATTCATGAAACAACAACTAGGGCCATTTTTTTTGTGGTCAATAATGTTGTGTTTTCATTTTGTTATAATCACTATCGATTATGTTCAATAGTTATTCTATATACAAACATGAATCATACCCATTCACCTACCCCAGGAGTACGTGTTTGAATAGTTAGAGACCAGAGCCATCTAATGAATATTGTATATCCAATGTGTGAGATAATCAAGAGTGATGAAGAAACAACACCAACGTGAGCACAACTTCCAAGTGAAGTCCAACAAGGGCAAGCAAGTTGCCATTGCCCTTTACCGAGTCCAATAAAGCGCTACAAAGTGCATTATAAATAGCGAAGGATGCTACATGTTAATTACAAAACACCAACAGCTAGCCGCTGATCTACACTCTTTCTATCACTACTTCTTCTAGCCTCTTTGCTTCAACCAAGCAATGGCACCAACAGTGGCTGAGTCGTCGGATGTGGCTGATTTCGTCTTAAACCAAGGTTATGGAGTCAAGGGTCTTTCTGAAATGGGACTCATAAACCTCCCTAAACAATACGTCCAACCCTTAGAAGAAAGAATGAGTGCGAAGAGAATCATAATGTCCCAAGAATCGATACCTATCATTGATATGTCAAAATGGAATGACTCAGAAGTGGTAAAATCCATTTGTGATGCAGCAGAGAAGTGGGGTTTCTTTCAGGTTGTTAACCATTGTGTGCCCCTTGAAGTACTGGAGAGAGTGAAGGAAGCGACTCATCGGTTCTTTGGATTGTCAGCAGAGGAGAAGAGGAAGTATTCCAAGGAGCTTTCACCTTCAAACAATGTGAGGTTTGGCACAAGCTTTAGTCCTCAAGCTGAGAAGGCCCTGGAGTGGAAGGATTACCTTAGCCTGTTTTATGTTTCTGAGGATGAAGCTTCTGCCTTGTGGCCTCCTGCATGCAAGTAAGGAAGCTTATTTATTTACGTGAAATTCTGAAAAACAACTTAGTTGTGATTTGAAAAATAATAACATTACGAAATAATTTTAAATATTATAAACACAATGTGAAAGACCAACATATTTATAATTATTTATTCATTTATTTTTATTTATTTATTTATTTATTTTGCCGTTAGAATTAGAGAACGACTGTCTGAGAGCTTAAAAAGAGTTATCTAACTTTCAAGTGTTAGATATTGAAAGTAAGAAAACTGTTGATATGCCGTTTGTGGTTATTATATTTAAATTTTTTAGAAACATAGTTATTTTAAAATCAATTCTTTAATTTAATTTGGTTATTTTCAAATTTATTTATTTATATACTTCGATATATATGTCTGTTATGAATGCATCATGGACTGAACTTCTTGTTAATTCTATTAGGGATGAAGTATTGGAATACATGAAGAGTTCTGAAGTTCTCATCAAGCAGCTACTAAAGGTCCTAATGCTGAGGATAAATGTGAACGTGATAGATGAAACAAAAGAATCTCTGCTGATGGGTTCAGTAAGAACTAACCTCAACTATTATCCCATTTGTCCAAATCCTGAACTCACAGTAGGAGTAGGCCGTCATTCAGATGTTTCAACCCTTACCATCCTTCTTCAAGATGATATTGGAGGACTTTACGTTCGAGGCAGTGATGATGATAGCTGGATTCATGTTCCTCCAGTTGATGGCTCCCTTGTGATCAATGTTGGTGATGCATTACAAATAATGAGCAATGGTCGATATAAGAGTGTTGAGCATTGTGTGGTTGCTAATGGAAGCAATAACAGGATTTCAGTTCCCATTTTCGTCAACCCTAGACCTCATGACATGATTTGTCCTTTGCCTGAAGTGCTTACAAATGGGGAGAATGCAATATACAAACAGGTTTTGTACTCGGACTATGTCAAGCATTTCTTCAGGAAGGCACATGATGGGAAGAAAACAGTTGATTTTGCAAAGATATAAGTAATTTTTAAGAATTAAATATTATTGCACCTTGTTCTTACGTTCATTAATGAAATTATATATTCCAGTAAAAGGATATATATGAAGAATGTTTTCAGAAGTTCAGAGCTAGCTAGACCAATAATTCTCGACTGTTTGATATATTAATATTGTTATGTAATAAAGAGTTTTAATTTTCCACTCCAGTTTGATCTCTCTCTATATATTTTCTGTAAAAAGGAATAAATTGTAAAACAACGTGAAGTTTCAAGTAATTTTATCATCATTGTTGCAATTTTTAGTTTAAATAGCTTCAACATATTCCTCTATATATATTTATGTATTGGAAATCATATCCAATATGAATAGTTTGTAGCTAGTCAACAATAATGTGTCCTTGTGTAACTTAACGCCAGATTATGTTGACTTTAATTTCTTTATAATAAAAAAAATTCAACAACCACACAATCAATGGTCAGCCCTTATTCACTGTTAAATATTTTTTTACACTTTTGATTTCTTTGGAACACTGTTGCATACTATTATTCACTGTGGAACATTTTTTTTTTCTTGGTGTTATAAAGCTGTTTGGTTGTTGTCTCAAGAGTTATTAGATTAGAATTTTTATTTATCGTTATTTGGTGATTGGTTTTGAAGTGTCATAGTTGGTTTACAATGAGTTATTGCACCGATTTGACTATGAGGCAAAAAAAATTTCAAAGCTATTTGAAGGAGAAGTCCTTCATTCTATCAGGAAAAGGTGTCCTTGCCGACAAGATCAGTCCCGGTGTGCTCGGTTCTCTAGTAACCTTAAGTGATAAACCAAAGTCATAATCTACCTTTTTAACAAGTTATTCTTATAAGGTGTGATAGTGGGTTTACCTCCAGTCTGAACTGGACTGAACTTTAGTCTCCTCTTTTTTGGTGCAAGTTGCAACAGCTGTATTCACAATATATGTGGCCCAGAAGCCATTCAATCTAAACACTTTTATCTTTATATAAGGATTGATTATGTTGGAAGATTTTAGAAATTGTTAGCTGCATAGTCTACTTTCCTTTGATTATCATGTCACGTGCTTGAATAGAACCTCCATGGTTATTATATATGTAGTTTATGCTATATTCTCCACTTGGACATCAATGCAGGCATGGATGACGATCATGAACAAACTTGACTTGATAGAATAGGTAAGAAAGTATACATATAAACAGCTCTGTTTCTATTTATATTTCCCTTTGACCTGAATAACTGCCTAAATGTGATAGTTGGTCTTGGTACGCAGGTATCAAAATGTGCCTTGAGCCATCTCTGATTCATGCATTATTTATCATTTTATTGCTCAGAGATGCATGTTGTTGCGTTTCTTATATCAGATAGATGAATCATCGAATTGGCACTTGTGAAAGACACTGGCCAAAGCAGCAATCATTTTGAAGCAGTCAAGATGCTCCGAGGATACAACTTTGTCGGGAGATAATTTTCTTCTTTTATGGCAATGGGGTAAAATGAAGGTTGCATCGCGACATATGTCCGTACTGAAATGTACAGGAACTGCAAATTATGCTTGCAAGTTTTTGTTTGGGGATGATCCATTCTGGAATTTATGATCTACAGCAGCCAGTAAGCAACATGNCCAAGCTGTTAGCATGCTTTGCTGAGCCCAACATGGAATTACAATCGATCTACAATTATAGCAGCAAGTAAGCAAGATGTGTGATGTTCAGTTAGCATCTTGGAATGCTGAGCCCAAAAATGTTAATTAGCATGCCAAAAATATGTAACTTAAGCTGTTATTTTCTCAAATAGAGGGAATGGTTTACATATTCAGATGTCTGGATATGCAATGTTAACAAGTTATACAAATAATAAAAAATATATTTAATTAATAATCAATAAATTTTATAAAATTTACCTCGACCAATAATAAAATTCCATAAAATTGTTATNACAAATAATTATTTATTATAATTTTATAATTTTTTTTGAAAAACAAAAAATTCTGTCGGATGAGTTGCTTGACGCTGATCGGCGTTGGTGCCTAGCAACAACCGTTGGAGCAAGTTCGACAACACCTTCGACATCAAATTGATTGATATATTGATATACTTCATAATGACAAATTTTTTGGCATCTGATCCACTGTTTAGCTACAATAGGCAACAAAACATTAAATGATCAGATTTTCTGCCGCTTTCTATGACCAAAATCTACATTATGAGACAATGAAACTCATGACATATGTAGATCGTCTTTCAAAAATCATTATGAAGTCAGTGGTGTTCTCGGACACATCGGTGGTACGTTGCTGGTGATCGACAACGGTCAAGCAACCGTGAAAGTGGGGACTGGGTGTTACTAAAAAATCAATGAGGATGGTGGTGTACTTAAACTATACCAGGGGGATGCGTATGTTGTTTTTTCAAAAAACGTGTATGGTAAACAAAGTTGGTAGAAGAGGAATTTATCACATAGAAAACAAATCATTAAATAAATGCATGTTCGTGTTGCTTTAATTACTATTCTAATAAAATAAAAACAAAGATAAACACAGCTATAGATTTAAACTTGTTTATCTTTTGAAGCAAGTCAAGGATCGATTAGAGAGGAAAAAAAATTATGACATTAATGGAATTACTTTAAGTTGTTTTCTTCTACTAATGGCAGTGCTTGTAAGTTCACAAGAACAAGAATATATAGAGGAATGTAACAAATCGTTAATC
>JANLJB010003422.1:0-12500 GCA_026212285.1 Bursera cuneata
CAAGATTGATTTCCACTGAATCCTCAATTATTTCTTGAATGGTAAGTAAATATTTCTTCTACAGAATCCTCCAAGATTGATTTCCACTGAATCCTCAAAGATTGCTTTTATAATGCTAATACTAAGAACAAATTTCCTTGCCTATACCCTCATCTTTAATAATCACTTGATACTCAAATAAAATAATCCTTTTATCCTAGCAAGACACTATTAGCATGCTGGCAATTCAAGAGCTTAATCTTTTACCCAGTATGAAAATTCAAAATTGTTATTTCATAAACAACCCTCCCAAAGTTAACAGCGCACCTCTGGGTTTTGCTATTTAGATTGCAATCGTATCGATTTTCGATGTATTCATTAAGCATGATTCTATTTCTTTATTCTTTGTTTAGAGATCCTTTCCGCTAACTGAAGAAGAGTACATCTTGAGACTTGACGATGTAGCAAACACACTAAAATGTTGGGGTGCAGTTTCACATATTCGGAATAGCCTTGCAAAGCTGAAGGAGCGACCTCGGATCGGGAAGGTAAAATTATCTTATGATAATTAGTAACATATATGTGAGTTATTGTAATGGTCAATTGCTTCATTGAGAAAAATCATGTTTAACTTGGTGATTTTATGAAAATTAACCTTAAAAATTTCTGTTAAGAAATGTATATAAGAAAAAATAGGAGTAATACCACTCACCTTCGTTAAATTATTACATTTTTCGTAAATCAATTAAAATTTTAACATTTTGAGGATAGATAGCTTATCTGCCTTTTTTATGTTATTATTTTATCTTAGAGTATCTTCATGATAAGAGATATTATGGTATTTGATTTTCCGAAAATTCAACTAATAATTTTCTTAGAAATGAATGTTGTAACACATTTTATGTATATATGCAGTCCATTTATATTTTTATTTTGTTACACCAAAATTTTTTATCAAATATTCGTTTGATTTTCTTTGCATCAACAATAACCCAACAAAATTTAAGTCCTAACAAGAAAAATAACTCTAGAGAGAGCTGATCAATTTTTTTTTTTTTTGTTCCTTATAAGTTTTTTGCTTAGTTTACAATGACATTTGCCCTCATCATTTGTTGCAGGCAGTAAGCATTTTTATAGATATGGATGAATCTGGAGGGCGTGCAAATGAATGGATTTACAAATAGATTGCTTGCTTGTTGAACCAAAATCTTCAATTTAATTTGCGACAAGGTTAAGAAGTCATCCCTTCCTACTTCTTGTGCCTTTGTAAAGATTGTAAAATCTAATTATAGCTGTACATAAGTCACTCAACACTCTACTGCCTTGTATCTACACTCTAGTTTTATATTTTTAACTGCTAGCTGCATACCTTGAAGATGTAAAAGGTTTCATAGAATATAGATTTAGTACACTTCAGCTTTTTCCGTTTTCTAGTTGTAAGTTTCTGTAATTTTCTGATAAGGAATACACTATTATGGTAGTCGAAATGGCAGATTCCCCGCTACATTACAGTACCTCGCTCCTTATACTAAAGCAGTTACGACTGAATATTTTATGTACCGTGAACGATGCAGAAAGCTACGGATTCTGAAAGCCGGTAGATCTACCCCATGAAATGCATCCTTCATTGACTCTTAAGAATATCTTTTCTTTAGAAAGAGACAGTGCAATTATCCAGGTCTATCTAATTTTCGTTTGTTTTTCATATCCTTGATTTCCAATTTTCTGGGATCCAATAGGATCTAAAATGACCAAAAAAGTTTAAAAAAAAAAAAAAAAAAAACCTCGTCCCTTAACCTATTTTGCATAGTGGCACTTTTAAAATCTTAATTATTTATTTTCATTCAATTTTGTGATTGAAAGCGTCAATCAATTGAATAAAATCTTTTTTCAGAAAGTATTCAAATTCTTGAGTTTTTTTTTTGGTGTTTGGTATTTATAATTTTTTTTCAAGAATATTTAATTTTTGCATATTAAGGAGCAAGAAGAAAAGGCATATTCTCTTGTCAAATAGCACATTTATCTTATCAAATACCAAAATAATCATTTTATACTCCTTAACATGTACAAGTGTAATGAACATCATAAAGAATACAATTAAATGATTTTGAGGATTGAGTGTACAAAAATCAAATATATGTGTCAGAAATCTTATATATAAGTAATTGAATTTCTAAAATCTCTAACCTTTTTTTTTAATTTTTAATTAATTAATTAGATGCAAAAGATTGAAGAGGGAGGAAAAGTGGGGGTCAATGAGGAAGAAAAGAGGAGAGAATCAACGAAGATGAGGGCATTTTCGTCACTTGACCTACTTAAATGGTCAACACGGAACTTAAAAGTTGAAAATGGTTACATTTCAAAACAACCCGTCAAANCTCTCTCTCTCTCTCTCTCTCTCTCTCTCTCTCACAATTCATTTCACTTCATTACTCACTCTCCCCAGCTCCCAATCCTTCTCGGCAAACTAACCGAAAACTGAAACACAACAAATTTCACAATTAATTCCCAAGCAAAAATTCACAAAAGCCCCTTAAATTCGATGAATTTAACGAATTAAACATCGGATTTTAAAGCTTGCATTTTCCATAGCATAAACCCTAACAAAATCCTATCAGAATGATTAATGGTTATGATTATGATGCAGCAGCCGCAGAATTCGTCTGCACCGCCGCCACAACCGCTGCCCTGCACTGCCGCCCCTACCACCAACTCCACCCTTAGATCTCCCACACCTACCCCTGCCCCTTCCCAGTCCACTCATGGGCCTCCGATTACCACTCTGCCCCGTCAGGCGATACCCATAGCCGATCATGTCATCGGTCCGGTGCTGCCCATCTCCGTTGAGCCCTCTGTGACGATGCTGGCGAGGGTTCGGTTGGAGGACCTGGCGCCCTACGATGGGGCCCCCGTTGGAACATACCTGAGGGCGGTGGACGCGCTTTCGGGGTCGCTGATGAGGCATAATGCGGCCGTGATTGAATTGGGAAGCGATGACGCGGCTATTATGCGCTGTGGGCTTGAAGCGGCGCGGTTGTA
Source organism: Bursera cuneata (assembly GCA_026212285.1). Lineage (NCBI taxonomy): Eukaryota > Viridiplantae > Streptophyta > Magnoliopsida > Sapindales > Burseraceae > Bursera > Bursera cuneata. The sequence goes on from JANLJB010003422.1 coordinate 3,019, forward strand.
CTTTAGGAGTCGACCACAGAGTGGTAGCAAGGGAGGCCGAGGGGTTTATATGTACAGGGCAGGAAGGTATTTCTTCGTTTGTTGTAAATTCTTTGAATGTAAATTTCACTTCATGCTTGTTCTCATCTTTCCTTTTTTTTCAATATTCTGAAATTCATGCTTGTGTGTATGTTTCTTTTTCTTTTTAATTTTTTTAATTATATATTTGTAATAGTTTAAATTCTTTGGGGGAGTTTTGTTTTAACTTATTTCGAGCTATATCAGTTTGTATAGGTGAGCTTGTATAAGTAGTTTGTTTCTTTTAATGTATGGACGTTGTAAAATGCTCTAATTGATAAGCGCTTCAGTTTACGATTTCAAGCCAAAAGGAAAATCTGATATTAATGTTGTAAGATACAAATAGCACCTCGTAAGAAAAATAAAAAGACACAATAAGATTTTTTAGGTGACTTCCTAACATTTTGCCACCCCAAAATTTTATTAGAAGTGGGGGATTGACATCCTTGTGTGAGGTGAGAAGCTTTCGATAGGATTACATCAGATCATTTATCAATATACCTTTTGTAAAACAGAGTCCAACTAATTTTTAGTTTGAAAATATGTGGCTAGAGAACTATATATTTATGAGTAAGTCGGTGTATGTTAGGAATAAACTAATAATATGGAATAAATTTTGGAGATGTGAAAGAAGAACGATTGGTACTGCAATATAAACTTTGTAGCCTTGAGGGCTTGAAAGAAAAAGGTAGGTTGGATGAAGAGGAGAAATGAGAGAGGAAAGTTTTAAGGACATGCCATTTTCTTCTTTAAATGAAATTGAAAAGACCATATAAAAAGGAAGATATATATATATATATATCCCACAATATTTTGTGAGATAAAAAGTTAAAGTGCAGTAGTTAAGTGAGGGAATAATAATTGAAAATTGATTAGTAGTATGATCGATAGAAGGAAAGAGAGGATTTTTTTTTTCTTTTTTCTTTTGATAACCTAGAAATCCTCGCCCTTCCTTTGTTTATTGAGTTTCTAACTAGGTGTTATGTTAGTACCCTTGGTAGTTAGGAAATATGTGAGACATATAAATATGTCTCAAAGTAGGTGGCCCTAATGGAATTTTGACCTTAATTATAAGGCCAAAAGCTTCTTATCACTAAGCCAAGCCCTTGGCTTTAGGAAAGCAAGGAATGTTAATGCCAAAAGTTGGGTTAAATGGTCAATGTTCTTGGTTTCAACCATGAGATCAAGAGTTCAAATCCCCTTGGGGTCACTTATTATACATATCTTGTTGGGTCTGGAAGGAGCTCTCAAATTAGAGTCGGTCGAACAAGGAAAATGTAGCTCATTGAACAAGGAAAATGTAGAGAGATCTTTGAGTTTGCAATTAAAAGAAAGGATATTAAAAAAAATTTTAAGTCATATATGGGGAAATGGTGGAAGATATGGGAAGAATAGAAGAGTATTGAGTTATATATACTGGTTAATATTTATCTAGATCAAGATTAATGTTGTAGACTGGATTCCACTTGTGAGCAAAGAGCTTGTGGCTTGAGAGGCTTTTTGAATTAGAGGAAGTAAAAGAGGCTGTCTCTGAATGTGGAATGCGAAATCCTTAGGTCCAAAAGGGTTCTCGATGATATTCTTTTAGTGTTTTTTGGAGTATCACTATGGATGTTTTATTGAAATTTTTCTGAGAGTTTTAAGATCAAGGAGTGGCTATTACTTTTCTCTGCCTTAAGTCATTGAGTGTAGCAATTAGTCAGCCCCTGAAATCTGGGAAATCAGGTGATTTCTCTTGTAAATCCTTTTTTGACTGGTTTGTGAATGTTTAATTCTTATCCTCTTTTGAACCCTCTTAGAAGTTTTGAAATGCAAGTGTTTCATGCAAAACTTTAGTGTTGACAATTGCACATGGTAGGATCCATAAGGCTGACATTCTCCACAAGGGTTGACCTAAGAGGTGCTTGTCTCTCACTAGTGTCATGTACGATTAATCATCTTTTCTCCTCTGCACTATTGCCTTGCGGTTTTAGAATTCTGTTTTTATCTAGAGCTAGGTGTAGCTGGTGGCTCCAAGTTCTTGTGTCTCTGTGCTGGTTTGGTTGAGAAGCATAATGCTTTTGGGAGAGGGAAGATACTTTCAGCTTGGTTAAACTGCATAATGGTGGCTATCTTCTGGGTAGTTTGGTTAGAAGAGATTCTAGCTTGGATTTACCCATAGAAAAATTAACACTGATGACAAGCTTTCAATCAGATCCAAGATGTTCTTATCTCCCAACTTATGCGCTGAGAGCTTTGGCCACATGTTCTTGTTTTCTGTTGATGCTTGGAAGTCATTGATTAATCTTATTCCTGCCTCAAGTTTTATTGGGGTGCTCCTTTTTCTTGTGTTTCTTCCTTCGCAGAAAAATTCAAGCATTCGGGGGTTATAGGCAAGGTAGTGTTGTAGGGCTCTGCAGTTATGGATTTTTTATTCTTATTTTTATGTTAATTTTTTATAAATTTATCTAGAGTAAGGATTTGCATGAGTATTTCACAGAACTTTCTGGCTTCCCATATTCTTCTAGCTTCTTTTGTTTCATCTATGTTGCTTTGCCCTTGTCAATTCCATCAAATCTAAAAGTCCTGTCATTTTTCATTCATTGAGATTCCTCTAAAAGTTAAAGCTTCAATCGTAGATTAAACTAGAGGAGGGAGAAGCTATATAGGACGATTTGAGGTGTTCTTTCTGCTACAATGTCATGTGAGGAAAATGCTCACATAGTATTAGCTCCTGAATCCATTTGCCCTCCCAAATGGTTGGAAGCAATAATACTGAAAAGAGAAACCCCTCCCTTCTTTATGAGTGTGCATGTTGGATTTAAATGAAGTGTACAGTGATTGGCTGATAGCTATCAAATTGCTAATCCTTATTAAATAGATTTTATTCTTGAAGGTGCATTAATCAGGTTCTTTTAGTTCTGACTCAAGTCTTTAGTTGTGTGAATTCCTTCCTTCAGTACCGTGAAGTTCGAGCAGTGATTGTTTAAAATCATACTTATACAGTTTCTCTACTAGTTGTTTATGCTTGTTTATTTAAAGGTTTCCTCACATGTTTATGCCTTAAGCTTTAACCCTTATTCCCACCCAAATTTAACATTATTCAAGCTTGTCCTTTGACAGGGCTTTGGAAGATTGGGACTCATCTCCCCCATGCATGGCTGATATCTTTAGATGCATGGGGAAAGCAGCTCGTGCTTCTTTATTTGCAATAGCAAGGCATCTTCGTTTGCGAAGCGAGTAATGCTTGTGAAGGATTTTTATTCATTTTGTTTGAGGTTTTCTTTTTTTAAGAATTTTTTCTAATTTCTGCTTACAAAATTCATATTATGCAGCGTTTTTAATCATTTACTTGATGATACCCCCTTGCCTGCTAATGAGGTGTCCTCTTCAGTCCTTGTTGCAACCTACTCTTACGCGTCGTTGCAAAACGGAAAAGGCGCTATAGGTGGAACAAAACCTGGAATTAACAGTGAAGTTGAGAAAGGATTAGTAACACTGATTTCTTCAGACAGTCCTGGTCTGCAGGTGTCTATAATCTGAATTTAATTCTGATGTTAGTAATTGTGGGGTTTTCTTTGATGTTGAGTTAATATATTGTTGGCATGGCTGGTTTCTAAATGGTCTTTTTTTCTTAATCTTATTTTTATTTTTTATTTATAGAGAATCTGAATTCACATTTTTGGAAAGAATTGATCAACATTCTTCATTTGGGATGTTCTATTTTAGGTCTTTTTACATCTGTTAAATGTTTTCTTCTTAGGTTTGTGATCCGAATGGTCGCTGGTATCTGGCAGATGGTGGTTCATCCCCTGGGGATCTTTTATTGATTACAGGCAAGGCACTTAGTCATGCCACTGCTGGCCTTCGTCCTGCTGCCTCATATAGAGCCGCTAATGATTATATTTCATGTACTAGTAGTGGGGGGAGGTAACTTAATATTATTTTAAGTTAGCTTTTATGACGCATGTACTTTGGAAAAGTGTTTTTGCTATTGAATTTCCAGTTCACATTAAATTATTCTATTGGGTGTTGTGATTTCAGGACATCACTGGCATTTAGGTTCATGCCACAGGGCAATGCTATTTTAGACTGTTCACCAATTGCGGCAGCAGGTCATGTCATTCCCCAGAGCTATGTACCAATATCTGTAAGCCAATTTATGGATGACCTTTCTGCTGAGGAAGATGGATTGTGTAATCGTTCTGATAGTGCATATGTAAGTTTGATAATTTAATAACTCCCAGCAGTTCATCAAATAAAAAATGAAGAGGCCCTAAATATTTTTGAGTTTGTATCTTCTATCATTCTATTTCTAAAAACCAAATCCTTTTGACAACAATTATATTTCCTTTTTTTAAAAAAAGAAGGGTTGCTGTGACAAAAATTCAGTATTTAAAATTTATTTTGGTGTGTTTGTTTAATTTTCATCATTTGTGATGCTAATTGAATTTATCTAAGAGGAAGTATTTTAGGGTGTGTTTGTTTTTGTATTTGAAAAACTATTTTCTGTTTTGCACTTTTTTCAGTTTGTTTCAAATTCAAGTATCAACTTTAAAATTTAATACCAACAAAAAATCTTACTTAAACATCAAATCCTTTAAAAAACAAAAACAAAAAATTGATAAACAAAGTCATCACCCTTAGCTTTCCCGGAACATCCTAACTTTCTTCTCCATCTTTAATTACTATCAGCATTCCATTATTTCCTTGTGAAGAATTATCTTTGTCAAACTTTGTTTGCAACTCTTTTTGCCTCCTTTGCCGTTAGTGAATTTGGTTTGTTAATTTGCCTGAAAATTTGTATTTGACTGCACTTATGTGATTACAGGTAGCTCAAAACAATTTGAATAAGGAACCTTCATTGAGAAGCATCCTCTCAGATCCCATATCGTGAGTTCAATGTCTTCTCACTTTATTTAATGCAATTGCTTTACTTCCTGTTTAACTAATTAATATTAATACTAAAAAGATTCTCATCATCAATTTTTGTTTCCTATAAAAGATAAAAATAATTAGCTGTCTTCTTTCTGCCCCTTTCTCCCTTATTGTTAAACTGTTAGCAGATCTTCTGTGGTTGAGTTACGGTTCAAGTTTCAGTTTGACTATTGTTTCAAAGTTGTGGTGGTGCCAACGTATGCAGAAACTTGTTATACTAATTCACAACTTTTACTTTCACAAATTGGCTGCGTTAAACAATTTTAATGCCCTGCTGGACTTTAGTTATCTAAAATCCATGCTCTGCAACTCTGTAGTTTTACGTAATGTGAAAATTATCAACTGAGATTCTGTCATCACTGATCAGGTCTGCATATTTGCTGCTTTCTTTTCATGACTCACCATACTAGAAAGTGAATACTGGTGACTTTCCTCTGTTTGCATTTTAAGAATTATCGTGTCTTTTCTTTGTACCAAAAGTGATTGGACCTTTTTCTGACATGTGCTTGCTGGAAAACAAAAACAAATAGCCTTAAAACAACTCTTTGTTATATTTATTGAAGAACAATAAAGCTTTACTGATTTCCCTATCCCAATAATTTGATAGAAACCCAACTTATTGCAGGCTTGACATGTTTTTATTTACGGCAGCTTTTCAAATAAGAGGCTAGGTTAAGTGGAGGCTCTAACTAGAGCTACATCAAATCACTGTCCCATTGTCTTAGATTCTAAGGGGCAAACTGGGGACCTGTGCCCTTCAAATATGAGAAAATGCGGTTGCATCATCACCAATTTAAGGAAAGAATCCGAGAGTTTGAAAGGAGGAGCATTATAGTGGTTATGAGTGCTTTAAGAGCAAGACAGTGTTTGAGATTTGTAGGAGATGAGATTAATAACCTGGAAGGGGGTAGGTCGCTAGACGAGTATCCACATATGGAGCGAAGCCAAGCAAAATCAGGGCTTCAGGAGCTGCTCTTCGCAGAGGAATCAATCAAATAAAGACAAAGAGCCAAAGCTAATGTGGCCAAAGATGGATATGGAAAGACTTTTTGAATTTCTGTCACTAAATTGGTGATGAGGCAACCATGTGTTCTCAAATTTGAAGGGCACAGGTCTAAACTTTTCTATTAGAATCTAAGACAGTCATCTAATGTGGTTGTAGCGAGCATCCAGTTTAAACCTTTCGAGACTGCAACAAGTTGGATAATTGTCATAGCAATATCTTAAAAGATCAATCCCTTAAAATTTTACATAGGGTCCAGATCAACAGCCCCTCGTTTTTTCTTTTTAGGAAAAATGTGAGAATTTTATAGACCCATACATCGAACTTTCAACTGCCAAAGTTAAAAACTCGCTGAAAATAGTAAATTCTTTAATCTTAGTTTTTAAAAGTGCATTAATATTCTGCAAAAATCCTGGACAACACATTGTTTTTATTTTATTTTGATGTTTCTGCTCTTTTAACCTTGTATAAATTGAGCTTTAAGTAGTGTCTTCTGCCACTATGATTCGAGGTAGATGTTAACTTATGGTTAGGATATTTTTGTTTTCTCATTTGAAGTCCTAATGCGTCTTAATATATCTCATTAACCTATGTCCTTTTTCTCTTTGTTTATTTCAAAGTAATCAGTTGATGAAGAATCCATATGCAAAGGAATTAACAGAAAAAAAAAAAAAAAAAGGATCAAGAGAAGAAGGTCTCTGATACCATATTGAAATGTGAATAATAAGAATGGATATAAAGGAGAAGAGGACTGGAAAAACACTGTGGAGATAATTATTTAGCATCTTCCTTGCTAGCTTCACAAAAATCCTTAGTCCTTTCCAACTTAATAACCTGAAAAACTTCCATCAATCCTCAGAAATCGTCCCTCAAGCACACAAAAATCCTCAGTAATGTTTATTCATATTCTATAAACCAAGAATAATCTGGACATCATATTCCGAATTACAAGAATTAAATGATTTGATGATTGTAATATATTTTCTATTACGTCAAAATCTCAGATCAGCTTTTAATCATTATGTAATTAAGACGCTAAAAACTTGGGTAGTATGAATATTCGTTGTATCCTATTTGCACTCTTTGATCAATTCATGGTGGTTGTGCATTGCCATCATCTATTAACTATTACCTTGTATTTCTATGTATTTTCAGTTAAAAAACCAGTTCCTTCATCTTGCTAATTGTTTTCACACTTACCATTTTTCTTGAGAATGGAAAGCTGACATTGTAATGATTATGTGGATAGTATGCGGTTCTGAATGGATTTTTTTTCCTCCAATTTGTTGATGGTTTAGCGGTGCATTCCTTGAAGATGCCGTGGTTGTTTCATGTGGACATTCATTTGGTGGTCTCATGCTAAGAAGAGTAATTGAAACAGTAAGTAGGCAATCTCTTATTCCTTATCTGTATAAAAGTGTTCAAATGTTGCTTTCTAGATGCCTATTGCATATGTGACATAGTTCTAGCCTTCCACTGGGTACAAAGGATGAATGTTGTGGTGGATATAGCCTATGCTATGTAATAATGACCATTAGATTAAGGACATTGAAATAGATAACAAAATCTGGGTTAACTAGATATAGCATGTTACATACAAACGTCGGAGCTTGGTACTGTTTATTTGATTATTAAGTTTCATTTGCAAATTTGAAGTAAATTTATGTAGATGTAAGAAGTACCATGTAATTGAACAATGGGCATAATAGAAAAACTTTTCATGATAGTTCAAAGGAACATGCTTATATTTTATAGGATAGCGTCCATTTCCTTGCTTCTCTTAAGTGTTGCTGTCTTTTGAAGTCAAGGGCATTTCTTTCTTTTTATTCAGAATAATTGGGAAGCTATTGTTAGATGATTTGGTTTGGTTTCGTCTCTATAATGGATCACTTTTTTTCAAGTGGACTGCTGGCCCACCTTTTTGTAACTCTTCTGGAAAAAAAAAAAATTGGTATATTAGAACATTCTATAATTAGGGAGGTATTAGGTTATCATAAGTTTCAAAATTGTTTCTTAAGTATTTTTGTTAATAAAATGCCAGTAGTTGCCCTGCATGAAAATAGGTTGAGGAAGGGAACACTAGTTGATAAAATGGTAGTAAAAGCTTGGAGAGAAATCAGTGATCTTTATATTAATATTAAGATATCAACCAACATTTTGAATTATGGTAGTATGTTGTTTCATTATTCTTTTTTATTTTATTATTAAGATTTTATATTTTGTGTCTGCATGTATGACATAAGTTTTAATTGAAGTTGCTAAATTGATTTTTTTCATATGAACTGAGAAGCAGCAATCTTATTCTTTGACTGTTTTACAGTTTCTCATTAACTGGATGGAGATTGCTGTTTTATGCTGCTAATTTTATTAAGTTTACGTATGCTGATGGAAGGACTGCACGGATGCTATTTTCTTTTCTTTTTTTTTTTTTTTCCCCTCTCTTATGATTTATTACATGGGAAGAGATAAATTGTAACTAAAAATTATTATTTGTATTTCAGTCAAGATGTACTATCTGCAGTGGAGAAATTGAGACCGGTCCTTTGGTCCCTAATCTTGGTACATCCCTTAACACTTAATCAGTTATTATGCCTTTTGATATCTAGTCTTGCTTTGTTCCAATTTACCCGTTTGATTCATTCGAATTTCCCCCCTCCCTCTCCTTTCTGTTGCACTTCGAATTTCCACAGCTCTTAGAGCTGCTGCTGCAGCTGTGAAGCACGAGGATGATCGAAGACTATTCCATAATGCAGCGCTCCGTAAGCGGCGGAAAGAAATGGGTGACCAAATGGATACAATGAGAAGAACGCATAGGGTATATTTTGACTGAGTTCTAAATCTTTCTATGATCTGGTCCTTTTTGGACTTAGGGAATGCATATAATCTCATGATCATATTTAGCATATAAAGAAATAGTTTCTTTTCTTTAAATCACAAATAGAAAGAACAAATAGTTGTAGCTTTCTCCACTTGCAAAGAATATGCAATATATGTTTTTTCGAGGCTAAATATTGGGAAGATATTTTCGTTGTGCTAATAAGAAGTGTTCTGACTATAGTGGTGGCAATTTGGAACATGTACTGTCAACATGACGTAAAGTTAGTAGGTTGAAGTTGAGTTTAAACTTCTTTATCTTTTTAAAGGAAACAAAAGACTTTTATTAATAGAGTAAAAAGAGCCGACTAGGTGTCACATATACGYAAAAAAAAAGGGGTGAGCAACGGTGATCTTACCATTGTTACTTATATGTGCCAGGAAAACGGTGATCTTACTGCTGATGATGGGTTGCATAGGGGGGTGCAATATCCATTTTCTGTTAATGAGAAAGTGCTAATTAAGGTGAGTATTTTGCTTGATTTGACAGTATAGTCTGCTGCTTATGAGTGTTTCTACCTGGTTAGATATAAATTTGCAATGGCATACTGAATTGTATAGGGAAATAGGAGGACGCCAGAAAAATTTGTTGGGAAGGAAGCCATAATCACATCCCAATGTCTCAATGGCT
>JANLJB010003424.1:0-22977 GCA_026212285.1 Bursera cuneata
TGCTTCTCTGTGGATCGATACCGAAAGCTATGCTATGACTACCGCTTAGCCGAAGGTTAATTTTGAGCGTGATCAGCAGAGAATCTAATAGTTTTTCCTGAAACAATACAATTCACGTTTGGCTTAAAAAAAATCACATGTAGGACATAAAAATATAATAGTAATGCGTAATGACAGTATTGGTAACTACATACCTGATATGAGAAACTATATCTCGTTTAGTAGGTTGACTGTCTCCACCTCTCTAAATAATATTTGATGAGCCAATTGGGTTGAAAACAATAAGTCGTGGACATCAACAAACTAACTGAAACACGCGCTATGGAATAGATGTTGTTGTGCCACCCTCATCTTTGTCTTCATCAACTTAATAGGTCTCAATGTTGCCAAGTTAGTACTAAATCCACTGTAATGTTTTGCCAATGGAGTCTTCCGAGTCAGTGTCACTTGAGCAGGATCCATCTTTGCAAAAATAAAATAAAAGACATGAAATATAACATGTTATTAATTAATTAATCAGTATGGTTTTAATAATAATAATAAGTAAACATAAATAATTAAGATATTTCTAATTAACAAGAACAATAAATATCAATTAAGTACTTATAAGTTTAACCAAAAATGAAAAAATTAACATATTTATTCCTGTGTTGCCTAAACTACAAACAATAAATAAATACCAAATATTTCTTCTTCATAATAAAATAATTCAAAATATAAATTTTTGTATTATATACATATGTAGTAATAAGTACATTTATTTTATTTATGTTTTAATAAATTATTATAATTAAAAGTATATAAATTATTAAATATATATAAATTAATTAATAAACTAAGTTTTTAAAATTTTAATAATTACTTAAATTCATGTATCCTATTTAGAAATAAATAAATATCTAATTTATTAATTTATTTATATATATTATTTATTGAATACAATTTAATTTATTTATTTATGTTTTAATGAATTATTAATATATAAATATAAAATTTATTTATTTGTAGATATTTTTACTGAATTTACTGAATTATTAAATTATTAATTACAATTACAAAAATAAATTATTAATTATATATTAATATATAAATTTTAGTTTATTTCTTATGTACTTAATTAATTAATTATAAGTAATCATTAATAATAATAATTAATAAGTATTTTTATTAATTTAATAGCAAATTATATAATTATATTAATTTATTTTAAATAATAAAATAATAGAAAATGGATTGGGTCGGGTTCAATCTGGATCAGATCAACTAGATCGGATCAATTAAGTGTTGAGTCGAGTTAAAATAGGGTAGGGGGTCAACTAGGTCGGATCATAAATGGGTTGGGCTGGTCGGTAAAAAATGTGTTTGATCGGGTCAAAAATGGGCTAGGAGTCGGGTCGGGTGGATAGGAGGGTCTACCCCATACCGGACGGTCCAGATCTACCCCTTTTTCCTGCGGTTTTTAGTCACTTTCCGGCACCCAAACAATTTTTCAACAACCTTTTCCCATTTTTTGCAAAACCCAACCACATTTTCCACCCTAACCTTCCTAACATCATCCATTTTCCAACATTTCAACTAATTTCAAATTTTCGAACATACACAAATTCAAGGTAAGTGTTGAAAAAAATGAAAGCAAATTAGTGAGAAGTACTTACTTGCCGAAAAGTGAGAGAGAGTTGCCAGATTTTTATCAGATTTTTGAGTGAGAGTGAGAGTGAGGAAGAAGAAGAGAGGTATAAGTGTCTCTTAAGGGTCCTTTCAAGAGAGACTTGCAACAAATTAGCCTGTTTGCCTATTTTTCATAAGATTCCTTAATTGTGGATATTTCCTATAATTTCCCAATCTTCTTTGTTTGAGAGATGAGGTTATGTGTTATGCATTATTTAATATGTAAGGTACATCCATATTGCATTACCTATTGAGATTAATACTAGGCATTTTTATTTAGGATAAATGCCAACTTTATCGTCCATATTTTTGCCTTACTATCAACTAGGTCCCCACTTTTTGTTTAAATGTCATCCACCTCTCTTATAATTAGTTTTCAGAAAATAAAAAGTAAACTAGTTTTTCAATTTAATATATTTGTAAATGAGTAATTATTGCTAACCACCTATACATTTTATCTTAATATCACTCATATAAGACTTTTAACATTTTTTTTATCTGTCATCCTTAAATTTTTTAGAAATCTCTTCTCAGGTCCTTCAGTTATCTATTCCATTAGTTAATCGAACCGTGAAAGAGAAAATTAAATTTTGTCGGCTATAAAAGAAATGAAAGTCATAATACCCCTATATGTCTTCTCATATTTCTATTTAAGTATGTTATAAAATATTAATAATTTAATAAAGATAAAAATTGAATAAATATTTAAAAATAAAAATAAATAAATAACATCCAAATGTAAGTTTTGAAAACTAATGTTGTCGATAAAATATTATATAATAATTAAAAAAAATCCATTCTCCATTTCTAAAAATCATAATCTCCTCCACTCTAAATCAACCAATTAAGCCAAAATTTAATCAATATGGTTGCACCACCAACAATCATCATAAATATAAAATGAATAATTTCGTAAATGATAATTGTCAGATCAAATTTAGAATAAAAATTTGAATAAACATAATAAAAAATTGACATAAATAAACTAAGTTTTTTTGTGACATTATCAATTTATTTGTATATGATTGTTTGACTGAAATTGACATTGAAAATATATTTTTCTCTCTCTTCCATTATTTTATGTTTTGTTTGTGATATTATCAGTTTTTTTTTATGTATGATTGTTTTTAATATTGGATTTTTTCTTCTATTTATTCAATTGTTTTATTCTAAATTTAATCTAACAATTATTATTTATAAAAGTATTTATTTTATGTTTATTGTGAGTGCTGGTGGCGCAAAATTTTTTTTGATTAAATCTTGACTTGATCGGTTGATTTAGATTAAACGAGATTATACATTTTTTAGAAATGGAAAATGGATTTTTTTTACTTATTATATAACATTTTGTTGACAATATTATTTTTCAAAACTTATGTTTGGATAGTTTTTATTTATTATTTATTTATATATTAATTCATATTTTATCTTCATTAAATCATTAATGTTTTTTAACATAATTACATAGAAATATAAGAAGGCAAATTGAGGTTATTATGATTTTTATTTCTTCTGTAGCTGACAAAGATCAATTTGCCCTTACAATATTTGATTAACTAACAAAATATGTAACTAAAGGACTTAAGAAGATATTTATTAAAAACTTAAGGATGACAGAAGAGAAAAAAATCATATCTGATTAATAGTAAGACAAAAAGAAGGGGTGGTTAGTGATAATTATTCATTTATAAATTAAAACAAATAAAAAGAAAAAAATAAGAATCTAATTTTAAATTATGTCTCATGATCATTGCATATAAAAAACCTTGAATATACTAAACATTATATCAATATAATTACTACAATGATTTGATACTTTGACATAATAAAAACTATCATATATGGCATTTAATTTTTGAGCCTACACATATTATTTGAGCTTTTTGTTTCAATTTTGTTAAGAATAAAAAAAAAAAAAAAAAGCCATTCTAATATAAATGTAGAACAATATACTATAAGTTCCAAGGTTTACAATCTAAGTGATGACTTAATTTATAATTGATATGTAGGTGTTAAATTAATGTGGTAAGTGATATGATATTCTAAATTACGTTGTATTATTTGGGATGTAAAAGTTGAATTTCAATTAACTTGGTATTCATAATTGTTGATGCAGAAAATTAGCACCAATATCAATATTAACACGTGTTTGGAGAAGTGTTGGAATTGACAATAGAGCCCTTGGGTGATTGCTGAGATTAGATCATTAAGTGGCAAAGGTGTCGCGAACTCCAAATCGAAGAATGTTGAAGCTTTATGGGAGGCCGCGGGGCGAAAGGGCCGCTAAGTGAAGTGACTTGGTGGAATGGTCACCAGGTGGTATGACTTGGTGGAAGGGTCACCAGATGGTATACTTGGTGGAAGGGTCACCAGGTGGTATGACTTGGTGGAAGGGTCACCAGGTGGTTTACTTGGTGGAAGGGTCACCAGGTGGTATANTTTGGTGGAAGGGTCACCAGGTGGTATACTTGATGGAAGGATCACCAGGTGGTATACTTGGTGGAAGGGTCACCAGGTGGTATACTTGGTGGAAGGGTCACCAGGTGGTATACTTGGTGGAAGGGCTAGCAAGTGGTATGACTTGTTGGAAGGGGCCGGAAAACGACGTTCTTGACAGACCTGTATCTTTTGGGTAGAAACAGGTCTGACTTCTCTGAAAAAGCCGATAAAAAGCTGGATCGGCGTGAGCACCAAGGTTGATCTGCTAAAGNCTTCTGAAAAAGCCTTGCCTTTTGCCACCAGCTGATAAAGTGAACGCTGCAAGTTGTTCTCCGGGGAACAAAGACTTTTCCGGATCTACACAGCACAAAACAAGGTCAGGGGTGCCGGTGTTCCACCGGCGATAACCCTCCGACGCTCAAGTCATTAAAATAGGGGTATGCAATCGTGAAACGTGGTGGTTGTGTTTAGAGATAAAGCCACCAGGCTCTCTGTGAAGATGAAGAGAAATACCAAGATCTATGACATGAAGGAGCTTAAGGATTATGATTACGTAAATGAGCAGTCGCGAAAAATGGTGAACAGTAGCTATTTTATGAACAGTAATGGAGATTCGGGTGAACAATCCTCAACGAGGTTGTTGAAACCCNAGGAAACAAAGAGAATATCGACTCAAAAATCGAGATCCTTTTCCCTTCGGTTTTTTGCTCCTTTTTCCTCTCCCAAATCCAAATCCCCCCCGCTTTGGGTTATAATTGGCTTTTTATAGCCGCACCCTTTTTCTGACCTAGATCTCGTCCATCCATTTTTGGTCACGTGGCATGATCTTAGGAGGTTAAGAAAGTTACCTTATCTCACCGTGATGCTACCAAGATAGGGGCCTTAAGCCATGAAGCCGTCTGGATGTGGCTCACCTTAGTAGGGGAGACCTTGGTCGTGGAACTTGCAGCTTAGGAACCTTGGTCGTGGAACCTCCAGCTTGGTGACCTTGGTCGTGGAACCCGCAGCTTGGGGACCTTGGTCGTAAAACTTGCAGCTTAGGAACCTTGGTCGTGGAACCTCCAGCTTGGTGACCTTAGTCGTGGAACCCGCAGCTTGGGGACCTTGGTCGTGGAACCTCCAGCTTGGTGACCTTGGTCGTGGACTCAAGGGAGAATTCTTAAGAAGGATTTGATGGTGGGCATGGTCCCAGACACTTTGTGACCCTATAGGAGACATCCTCTTCTTAGTTGGGTGTTGTCCCGTACCATGAATTGGAGTGTGATAATTACATATGTGGAGAACTTGGTAACGTGGGGAGGATGTTTCGGTATTTCTTCTGGCGGTTACCCAATATCATCTACAATAATATTATTTTAAATGAAAGTACTACATTTGAATATTTGAAAACGTAAATATAGTACACTTGATTATTTTAATATCAAATCATCATGGTGGACATACCTGGTATTATTCGAAACCTCGGGGAGTCTGTAAGCATTCCATATGATATGTCTTTATTTTATAAAAGAAATTACAATTTTAGAAATAAAATACAACACAAACTTTATATGTAACTTAATTTTTTGACTTAATTTGAGACATTAATTACTCTTTTTTTTTTCCTAAGTTTGATCCAATAGTTGAGGGAAACTTAAGAATTAAAATTTATATATCATCTGCAAAACAAACACTTTTTGTTTTGAAAACCGAGGTGTTCGGACCAGCTTACGCATATCTCGACTAATACTTGAGAGAGACTAGTGTAACCACAACCCACTGCCACTGTCACGATCTCCCACTTAAATCATAATATAATTTACGTGTAAGGAGAATCGAACCTAAGACTTCATTGTTGGCCTTACCTCATTAAAGATATTGTTGGTTTAAAACAAACATGTTTATAACTCTTGTACATAAATATATAGCAGAGACAATCTTATTTGAAATCAAAGATCGATGAAGAGCAACAGAGGCGTGATTTCAACTATGCTATAATTTCATTCCCTTTAGCTGAATTTCACACTCAGTCGTATGGTCACATGCGATTACAAAATATATCTATCGAGACATCGAAAGAGAAATTTCAGATACCGACTTTGCGATAGATGATAAAAAAGTTTATAATATTTCTTGTGGAGAATTCAATGTCTTTGCCACAAATTCTTGAATCACCATTGATGAAAGATGACTCAAGTCTTTCAACTTGTTACTAACTTGAAGAAAATGTATATATTAAGAAGCAAGAGGAAAAGAGCTAATTATCTTTGATTTCAAGTTAAAATATCACTGTTGTAGACTCTTGGCCCTCCAACAGTTTTACGAGTTTAAGGTGAAAGATGATTGAATTGTTTAGAAATTGAGAATTGATTTTTTTTACACTTATTATATAATATTTTATTGATAACATTATTTTTTAAAATTTATTAACAATTGTATGGTTTTTATTATTTTTATATTTATATATTTATTCATATTTTATCTTCATTAAATCATTAATATTTTATAATATAATTATATAGAATTATAAGAAGACAAATTAGGTATTATGATTTTTATTTTTTATTTTTTGTATTTGACAAAGACCAATTTACCTTTACACCATTGATTAACTAATAAAATATATAACTGAATGACATAAGAAAATATTTCTAAAAAATTTTACAAATAAAATGTTCATTTATATAAGTTCAATATTCTTTTCAAATTGTTAAATTTAATTTGTGGTAGAATATCTCATAGATTGTATTAAAGATTCCGATTAATATGCCTTTTATTCTTCTTAATTAAATTTATCAAACAAGAATATGTTTTTTCATTTATACCCTATTAAGCCACGTGTCCGAGAATATGTGTAACCACCCATTATTCTTTTAGTGTCAGGAGAATGTTGCAAATTAATTAACTCAAAGTCTAAACTGAAATAGAACAAGAAAATCTGTTAAAAGACAAACTCCAGATTCTTTATTTCGTGATAGCCACTTGCATGCACAAAACTTAATAAATCTTTTTTAAATATGAAAAGAGACACGTAAGACATATACATGGATTAATAAATAAATACAAAAAAATAAATTGTTAATGTATGTCGAACGCGATCCATTGACACCACTAACAGTACGATGCACACAATACGCCGAACAAAAACATGGTTTAATTTCTTTCCAAAGTGTCTCATGCGTAAGATATTTCATATCATGTATGTCGTGTACCTGGAATATTAGTTTCGCATCAAGCAATTCATTTCATGGTGGCTCTAATAAAATGGCCTGACACTAAAGAATTTATTTGTACTTCATATTGTGCGCTTAATGTTTGCTTGTTTTTGTTTAATATTTTACCTCAATAACAAATTTATTTGAATGCAGAAAATTTAACATAGGCTTCCCAACGAAGGAACATTACTAAAACCCTCACAACTAGTGAACAGGATCACTACCATGCAATAATTATTAACAAGCCTACTCAAAAAGAGCATAGATTTGGTGAAAGATTAGTTGACATATTATAGTGACAAATTTACCAAAAAAATTGTTAGACTATTTGTGCCTTAGTATACCACATTGTAAATATATATTGTATATTTTGATTTATGTAATAAAGGAAATTGTACTTTTATTATTCTGTGATTGGATTACATTCTTGTATTATGTGATAAAAGTTCTTATGATATGTATATGAATGATTTAGACGTAAGTCAGAAATCATTTCAAATAATATAACATCATTAATTTGTCCCTGATCGAAGTATTGTTGAGATAGAATATCCACAGTACGGATAGACTAGTATTACACTTGTACTAGTTTTAAGAATATAACAGTATGATTCTCACGCATCTAAGTATTGGATACTTATGCAAGTATATAGAGAAACACTGTTAACTGTTTTGAACAGGAACAGATTCACTGGACTCGATCCGATACGAAATCCCATTGGTAATTTACCTAAGTGTCTTAGGGAGATCCATTCAGGGTAAGTGTAAGTAATCCTTAGACCTAAGACTTTTATAGCCATCTCAAATAGAAATCGGTACCCTTTGACACTTGCATGAATAACTCTCTTAAGGGTTATAAATACACTTGTAGTTGAACATGCTGTGAAATATTTAGGAGTGGGTATAATATCAAGATGAGACATGTCACTTCAGGTAAAAGAAGATGATATCACACTAGATTCGATGACGATTACTCAAAGGCTGGCCAGCATGTGAGAGTGTGATGAGAATTATTTTCAAGTCATGTCTCGTAAAAGAGAATCAATCATAAAACCAGAATATGAATTATGCATCGTTATTAAGATAGGCACAAATTAACCCTAGACCACGTACGTGATATTTGACATAGGATTGAATTACATAGAACTACGCTTTAAAAATATTAGGAGGATTTACGCATCCTTTGGAGAATTGGGGGACATGATATTTTGCTAAAAGCCAACCATGTCTAGTAAATTACAATGGACTCATAACTTGGTATGCACACATATGAATAGTTCAGGCAACATGATTTATTTTCAATATATCCAAAAGCCTAATGGGTCATACATTGATAACGTTCTGATGAAGAATTAATATAGGATTTACGAGAGTGAACTTTTATCTAAGATGAATAGTGAATAATAAATAGTAAATTTTCTCTATACTATTTATAAATGGGCTTAAAGTTTAAATGAACTAATTTAGTGAATTAAATTACTAAATAATTTTGGGCTTTGAATAGTAAAATAACTTGGATCCATTAAACAACCAATTAGACTTGGTTTAATTCATTCAAGCCTAAGCCTATTAGGCCCAAGGATCAAAGAGAAAAGAAATAAAGTAAATAGATTTATTTGAGTTTTACAAAGAATATTCTAGGAATATTCTTAAGTATATTCTAGGAATATGCTTTGCATTAATTAATCAAATATCAGTGGCTAATATTGATGTATTAAAACTTGGTTAATATTACTTGAATTATTCATCATTATTATGTTTTAGAAACAAAAAAATTTCTCTCCATTCTAGCAAGCCATTGCCGAATTTGCTCTTCTCTCTTCCTTGTGATTTTTAACTTCAAAATCACACTAATCTCTAGCAAGATTCAATTAATTCAAAGGAGTATAGGTGTACTTAGCCATTGGAGGCGTTGTTTACTTGGAGTGGTGGAGTTATTTGGTGGAATTTCTAGGTTTTGGTGGCCAAAAGTTCATACTTACATTGCTTAGAGTTTTGTAAGTATGTTCTTCGCAGAGTGTGATTATTTTAAGCCTAATTGCATGATCCTAGGATGGTATCATAGCATGTTCAACTAGGGCTTGTTAGTTAGATGTGAAATTGGTGGCATGTTAACATGTATTATATGTTGAATTGGATTAAAAAGTATGAATGTGATGTCTAACATGCCCTACCCAAAATTTTGCATGTATGTGCAACCATGTGTTTTGTATAATTTTGTGTTTATTATGCTTAATTACATATGTGTATGCTGATTATGTAAATTTAGAATTTTTAAAATTGATTAGCATATGTTATTTATACTAATTAGTTCTAATTGTGACATTAGTATTCTAATTAGTCTAAGTAATTTAATTAGTTTATAATTGGTTACTAATTATATTTAATTAAAACTAGTAGGCTTAATTAACACATTTGGGCTTGGATTGGATCAAGCTTGGCAAAAGTCAATTGGGTTAGATCCTAATTGGGCTTAGGTAAGTGATTCGATCAAAATTGTGTTAAGTTAAGCTCATTAGGTTTTAGCCATTAAGCATTGGGTGCTTAATGGACTTTATGATATAATTAGGCCTTAAGATTGCTACTGAGACAATTTAAAATTTGATAGTCCACTTAACTTGTTAATGAACTTAATTTTGGTTTGAAATTAAAATTGGGCCAATTTTGAAATTTAAGCTCAAAAACTTTTAATTTGAAATAATTTTGTAGTATTAAATTAGATTTGAGGCCTATTGTATTATTAAAGTCCAAACTTATTTTAAAGACATAATAAAACCCAAAAAAATTTAAAACATTTATATGAGCTTAAATAGTTTATAAAATCACTAATAGGTCTTGAGTAGTAATAAAGTCTAAATAGTTTAATTTCAATTTACTATTTATTTTAAGTTCGAAAGTTTAATAGACTATACTATTTATAGTAGAAAAATGGCCCAAAGTTGTTTAATTTTAAAAACCTAAATTTTGAAATTCAATTTGGGCCTTATTGGCCTTAACCGAATTGCTTAAATCAAAATAAATTTGATTCCATCTGATTTAATTTTAATTTAACAAGTTGGTGGATATAGGTTTAATACATGTGTCGAGTACAAAATTCAATTGGATTGGATTTGTGTAGCTTGACAATATTAAACTGTGAGTTAGAATATTTAATTGGATTAACTATCTCAAAAAGTTTTAATATCACATCCAAATGTGATTTGTATAAACCTTGAAAAATAGTCATTTAATTAAGATTAATTAAAATTGGATTTGATTGATGACATGCTTGTTTGTTGCCATGCTCACTGGTGTTTTAATTTGATTGAAATTATGGTAATCGAGAATGGATACTAGTTTAATCTTTTATTTGTAATTGAATTAATAGGACCTACATGTGTAAAACGAGGTTTCTTGAAAAGTGTAATGTACACTAAGTAAAATTTATTAGATAGAATCCTTCACTGAGGGTGAATTGTTCTAGAAAGAATTTGTAAGTATCTATGAACATTACCACATTTGTAGAAATTGCTTTCTTGCATTGAAACCTAGAGGACTAGATTTTTTATGTCTCAACCAGAGGGTTTTATAGCCCCAAATGCAAAAAATAAAGTAGGCCTTCTTAAGAAATCATTGTATGGACCAAAAAAAGTCCCCATGGCAATGGTATTTAAGGTTTGATCACTTTATTCTTGGTGCTGGTTACTTAAGGAGTAGCTATGACAGTTGTATGTAGCTCAAATGGGAGGATACTTGGAATGGAGATGTTTATTTCACAAGAGAATTACGTTAAGAAAATCCTCAACAAATTCTTAATGGCAGAAGCAAAATTCGTTCAGACTCATTTGACACAACACTTTAAGCTGTCAGTTGCACAATCTCCTACCACCGATGAAGATAAACTGGAGATGAGCAGAATTACTTGCGCACATGCAACCAGTATGGTGAGTCGTTATATGGAAAATCAGGAAAAGAACACTAGCTAACGGTCAAAAGGATATTAAGGTACCTCATCGCTACAACTGTCTATGGTTTATTATATGAAAAATCAAAAATTACGGAAGGTTTATGTCTCAAAGGGATGGCGGAAGAACTGGGAATTAAGCAAGAACAATTTATGATTCACTGTGACAACCAACAACCAAACTGCCATTTATCTCACAAGAAATCAAATGTTTCGCGACAGGACGAAGCATATCGATGTCAAGCTTCATTTCACCAGGGACATCATATCAAGTGGGAAGATTTTTATGGAAAAAAAAAATCATACAGAGGACAACCTTGCAGACGTTCTGACAAAGGAAGTGACTATTCATAAGTTTCAAACTTGTATGAACTTGATGAAGGTCACAAACTATAGTTTGAATTAGAAGTGACTACCAATGGAAGTCTTGAAGTTGTGAAGATGGACATTTTTTCTGACTTCGGAACCAACATAGAGAATTGTAAAGAAATGGTTCTAGATCAATTACATTGTTGTTCAATTAGAATCTTTTTTGGTTTATTATTTTATACAGGTGACTTATTTCCTTTGTTGAAGACTTTTTGGTTTATTTTTTCATATAGGTAACTTATTTGTTAAAGAATTTGACACGTGCATTTCTACAACTGAAGATATAAATGTGAACCAAAAAGAAAAATAGTGATCTTTTTGAGATCTAGGGTACGTGTTAGAGACTTCAAGATTGGGAAACCTTTGTAATTCAGGATTATTAAGGCTCATGAGATTTGGGTTTGTATCGGGGTCTTGGGCAGAGGGTATATGACATTTCAATCTATGATAGAGTGGTCTTAGTTTGTAAATAGTTACTGTATCATTTATTTGCATAGTGAATTAACTTCTCACAGGTGAATGGACGTAGGTTTCACATTGAAACCGAACCAGTATAATTCTTGTCTTCTTTAGTTTTCCAGTTTTGTTTCTTGAGTTTTTCTAGATCGAGTTTCATAACAATTCATTTACCTTAATCCCCTAGTAACACTCTCTAATCCCTCGAATTAAAGCAGACGCTTGTGTGGTTTCTAATCATGGTAACCTGACCCAATATTATAGCACATCACATATTACTGCCCCTTGTTGGACGACAAACATGATTTCTTTTTCGTGCATGTTCTTCGTTGTGGTGTTGTGTCCTGCATGCATATCCATACCAACAATCTTCTCTTTGCCTTGCATCTGGCGGTAGACGCTGTAAGAAAAAATTCCAACACAACATACCTTTAGTAATAAGTATTTGATAGAACTAAGCGACAAAGCAGCCGCCATAGGAAAGTCTTAGCCGGAAGCTATCAAAGATATTTTTCTTAAAAATATTATTTCAAATGAATGGATTAATGCCATGACAATAGCGCCACAATTTGTGAACAAATACTCTTAAGAGAAGCCGCTTCAAATTTTCATTTATTTGACAAGTCCCCGAGAGTTCTGAATTCTTTCTTGAGACCAAATGAGTTGGCTACTAATAAGAATCTATATATGGCTCTACTTTTAGTAATTTATCACAATTCAAATTCTTCAAGCAAGATTATAGAAACCATGTATGAAAAGCGACAAAAATGAAGTTGTGGAAAGATGAAAATGCAGAAGTGCTTACAAATAAAGCCACCAATAAAAATTCCTATCAAGAATCAGAAAGTCAACAAGATTTGAAGCATGAAGTTCTAGGTACTTACATGTCTGGGCATTGAAACGCGGAACCAGTACAAGAGAAATGAGACCAATTTGTCATAGCACTCGCTGCAAAAAACATAGGAAACAATATTGACATAAATTTATAGCATTGCACCATTGAAAATTATTAGCAGCAGTCAGCAATAATAAAAAGAAATATGAGAACTTGGTGGTTATAAAAGCAAGAGAAAGCCATCTGGTTGGGCGGGCTGTCCACAAACCCAGCACATCAAAAAATTAAGCTAACCAGCCAGAAAATTGCTTTATCATTCCCAACATTCTTCCACCAGAACAAATTATAAAAGCAAGAGAAAGCCATCTGGTTGGGCGTGCTGTCCACAAACCCAACACATCAACAAATTAAGAACCAGCCGGAAAATGCTTTATCATTCCCAACATTCTTCCACCAGAACAAAAGCTAACTAAGTTTGGTATTAATTAAAAAAAATATCAATAACAACATTTGATTAGGTATGAAATAAAAGAAAATGCATCTAAGTTCATTAATACTGCCAGCCATTAAGAACTTGTATAATTTATCAAACCCATTTTCCATCATTACAAAGCAAAAAATTTGCAATTTAGTCCTAAGATATTGACAAAGAGTTTCTGTTACCAGCCTCTACTTTGCATCATCCACAGTATCTCCATTTTCTGTCAGTGTAAAGGAGGACCACATCTTCATTTTTTTTGTACTAAAAAATTCTTTAGTCCATAAGTAAAAATAATATACTTGCTGAAGAATAGAAAGACTGTGCTCTCATTCCATAGTTTAACTAGAGAAGCTTGTTGAAGACCAGAGGTCAGAAAAAGCAAAAAGAGGGTCTATATGGGGTTGAAAACATAATGAAGAAGTTGGATAGATTGTATTAATAGCTATGAATTATAACCCTTTTAAGAATTTGTCGATGAGATGTTAAGAATGTGGAATTGGATTATTTGCATCAAACACCAATGACAACAATAGAACTTAGTAGTGCCAACAGTATGTGCTGCGTATAATGTTAAAACTTGTAAAGTAAATTTTCCATAATGTGGAATAATTACACCAAGCGGTGTACATTCTTGGAACTAACCCTTTCCGTAACTTAGTTCCATATTATTATAAATGGTTGCATAAGCTCTCAGAACATATAAAAAATAGAACTTGATTCCAGTGTAGCCCTTAAGAAAAATTAGAGACATTATCTAATAGGAGTAGTGAAGAATCTAAAATGCAAGTAGAAATTTGATTTATCCATCTACAGATCCTCCAAACAAAATAGAACTTACTTGCAGACATGTGTCCCAGAAGTTATCATTTCCACATGATTCAGTTGCATCCTAGTTCGATCTGTAGTGGTAGACAAATAAACGTGAGAAATTAACTAAATTAACAAATCTATCAGCTTCTAAATAACATCCACCAGTAAATAAAATAAACCGATGGCATTAATCATCAGGAAAAGCAAAAGAATGAGAAACATTGGATCTGGCCTGGGAAGACTTCAGAGGCCTGAAGTCCTAAAGGACATAATATGACGATTACCTTTATGGACTGTGTATTTGACCACATAAAGGACATATAGAACAGAGGTGAGACAATAGAATATCACTGAATAGTGAAACCACCAAGAAAGAAATGGAGCAAGAAACATTTTATGACACAACACCTAGGACTAGATACCTACAATTATTTAATCCATTTCACTTGGAATCTTAAACATAATTTGATTAATGTAAGACAAACACAATAAAATGAACTAGGGAAATTTCAATTTGTTAAGTAAAAGAAAAATTACCAACACAGCTGACAATAAGCGTACCCAAACAAGAAGAATGGGTCCCCAAGGTAAAATTATAGCGCTATTAAACTACTTATATTCTAAGAGAATCATCACTTTGTATATCTATACGTAGGTGTATTTAAGCAAGGGTACACTCATGTCTTAAAAATGAACAAAAGAAAGATAAATTTCATTTTTTAGGAAAATACATTTGAGATTACCGGGGTGTTAGAAAGGCTTGATTGTTAACCAGTCTGACTAGATGCTGAATTTTCTTGTTTACTGCAGTTCTTTGCATTTATTTTTGGAACATCAATTATCTAAAATTTGGTATAGCACAACGTGAAAGGTCCTCCTAAACATTGTCAGTATTCTAATCATGACCAGGATAGTTTAGTGAAGCTTTTAGACTCTGTTTCTTTAAGAAGGAAATAAAACAGAATATTTTTTTTCTTTCCACAACATTTGGATAACAGATCAACAGTTCAAATGAATGGTCCCATTATTGACATTAAACCAAGTAGATATCCCCAAGCATCAAAGAGTAAAATTGGTGTTGGAGAGAACAAACTGTGTCAACCATTAAACCAAAGATAAAGAACTCATAATCAACTTACCAATTTCTCTATTGTTCAACTTTCCAATCCATTCAGATATAACATCCTGCAATGTTCTCCCTGTTTGTATAATACACCTCTCTGTAATCTAAAGAAACCACTGGGATGTTAGTCAAATCTCAAATATTATTGGCAACAAAGATTCAATAGATTCAAATATTGGTCAGAATAATTTCATACATCCTGTTCATGCCGATTCATTTCATGTGCAAGGAACGGAATCCTAGAGAGAGTGCGCTGTGAGATCTACAAATAATGAAGATAACTATATTTCAAAATCAACAAAATTTGGTAAAATCTTCCAGAGTATTTTAACCTAAGTCATTGAAGAAAACTCAAATATTCAGTTTTTGGCTTATGAAGTCTTGAACCTGGGACCTTCTCATCAGCATAGTACGTCAACCAATACAGCTATTATTCTGTAGCTGATCTATGTTACATATAAAAATTTAAGAATAAATTCAAGCAGAAACCAAGGAGAAAATGTGGAAATCAACCATTCAAGCAGAAGGGGCAACTTGAAGAGCAGCACATTAAGATTAAAAGACTGCTAACTCTAATTTAAGAAGAGATCCACATCCCTACAATTACATACACAATCAACTATGCTCAAAACTTAATCACAACCACAACCATATCTTCAATCAAAGACCAAGATCCATTAGCGTTACCCATTACTCAACAACTGTCCATTGCCCTTGCCCATCTCACTGTGCCTTGACCTAAACAATCACCAAAGATCATAAAAGGAAGCCAATAAAACCAAAAGGCAAAAACCCACATTATCTTAAGCTAGATAATCCCACATAGACTACCCACCTCGTCACATGATCCTAAACTTCACATGATCCTAAACCCAATTCAATAACTTACATAAATTGAATGGAAAGGCAACCAAAGAATCTGTTTTTGGTGCAAGAGAAGCGAAATTCGAAGTGGATGAGCCCAGTAATTCAAGGTCTTGCCTTCTAAAAGTAATTCATGACGCCAGATTTTTCCTTGGGTTTTAGTGTTTGTTTTGATAGAAAATTGACCAGTTTGGTTGTCTTTCATTATGGTATGGTCTAACAATTTTTCAGTAGAGGTGTATTAATTGTGGTTTAGATGGTATTTCTAGATAATTTGAACTTGATGCAAAAGTTATATTTTATTTGCTTTGGTTTTTTAGTTTAAACTCAGGAAGAGAAGAGGGAGGGAGATTTGGACTGAGAAAGCAAAAAAGAAAAGAGAGAGGTAACTTCTTTTTTTTTCATATCGTGAAACTTTAAATTACCGAAAGTCCCCTCCTCCACTATTATGACAGGAGTTCAGTAATTGACAAGATAGGTATTTCTAATGATTTTTGAAAAAAATGTTAGTTTTAGTGTCCATAGCCAAAAGATGAAGAGTGTCAATGAGGATATCCCAATCACAAAGAAACACAACCCTTAAGAAACAGTTGCTCCTCATAGCACAAATTTTACAAGCATGACCCAGAACAGTGAAAACAATGGTGGTTTCCTCATTTCTTATATTTTTTAAATGTCATGATGGACTATTGTTGTTCCTAGAGTTCAAAGCTGCATAGTAAAGGCCGGTCATTGGAACAAATATTTTAAAAAAAAAGGAATGCAAAGAGATTTGTCACGTAAGATTCAGGTATTTGTATCAAAAGCCATCCCTATGATACAATACTCCAAAAATAAGAGATTTAAGACAACTATGTCAATTAAAATTCCTTTTCCCAATAATCCATGATGGGAAGACTGTGTCTATGTCAATGTGTTCCAGAAAAATAGCTCAACAAAAATAATCTATGCATGGTAAGCAGCACATACAGGTTTTAAAGTATCATGACTGCACATGGGATGGAAGTCACTTCTGTCGACTCTTTGAGCATGCCAATAAGCACCACAAAATGCTCTATCACATCCAACACCTGCAAGAGAGATTGAAAATTGGAAACGCTTCAATATCTAGAATGAGACATTGATATCATACAAATAAATTCTTTTGAAAAGAAGACAAAAAGGAAAGGATGGACTCAATTTTGACTTTACGCTCTACCAATCAATGCCTTTAGGACACTATAGTTGATTTTAACGTATTTTCCAAGGTCTAAGCTACTTATACTATTCAAAATACAAGAGTCAGTAGAAAGTTTCAGAGAAAGACACAATCAGAACAATTAAATAATACTTAAAAGGGGCTACAGCAACCATTTTCCTGAGCCTGCTTTCAAGGAAATATAACGCGAAAAGATTAAAGCTGGTAAGCCAACAGTGTAGGAAGCACAACACAAAATATTATGCTTACAGTGTTGTGGAACATTAATATCAGCTCTGCAAGGCATCATTCCACCACATGCCTGACATTGCAAATGAACTGTGTCATGATTGCAGCGGAACCCACTAACTTCAGCACCTGACAGTTGTTATTGAACTAGTAAAATATAAAATTTGACCAAATTTGACTACATAATAAATTAGAAAGCTGAAGCAGCTCAAAAGCAATATTTTTCACAATAGAAGAGCAACTTCACATATCAGGCCAAATCATTAACATGTAAAGTTCCATACAATTACAAGACATGTAAACCTAATGGTCTAAAAAATTAACTAGTAACTTTAACAATAAAAATTTGTATGCAAATAAAAGATCCACTTGTGGCTGCTAGCCACAAGAAATAAATCTCGTGCATGACAAAATACAGATGTCAACCTCAACATCTGCAATATCTATTACCACACTGAGGGCATGGAAGCTCTGTGCTGTCACTTTCATCCTCAAGTGGTGAATGTGCCCTCTTCCGACGGAGTTTGTTTCCAGTCTTAATGACCTAGCATATATTATAAGTGGAATAAATAAGAAAATAAAACTTAAAATTCAAAAAAAGATTCAGAACAAAGGATAGGATCCAAGTCAAGTAACCTATCCAAGTGAAGATGCAAATACAGATAATAAATAACTACAATCATGCAAAATGTTTAAACTGAAAAGTGATAAGTAGCAAACATTCAAGTGACAGCCGTGCTAATTGCCAGAGTTTTAAGTTCTATGTTAAATTTAAGTCAATATCCACCTTCCAAAGTTCCTGGTTTAGTGAAAACTGCATCATGCTATGGCTTTTGCAGGAAATAATGGTTCAGTAAACACATAAATGAGAGAGAGAGAGAGAGAAAACAAGAAAGCAGTGGCCAGACCAAAAATAAATAAAAGGATATAACAGAATCTTCACAATCTCCTTTTGTTTATCACAAACTAAACCACCACTGATTTTAAAATTCATCAAAGATTTCCCACCATTAGTCTCTAGCCCTCAAATTATTGTTTGACCTGCACTGCGCACTGAGATGTAAGTTTTTCCTTCATTTTATTCAGTCAATCACAAAATGGTTTTTAAAGAATTTTTATTTTTTTTATTATTTTTTTTTAAAAAGCAACTTTCTTTTTTAATCGTTTATTACATAATTATGTAATATTGTATAGTCAAAATTGTCCACTTATTGCCTTTCCATTATTTTGTTTGTTGTTATAACAAATATCAAGGTTAAAATAGTCTATTTATGATCAATCGAAGGAAATGGGAGCTAAATTGACATTCTGATGGCCAATTTAAGTCAAAAAGTAACTTCACCAGTTGGAGACAAAATTTACAGCGTTAGGAATGTAATTGATGAGTTTCAAAATCTACAGTAACTACGTATATTTAACCCAGACATGAAAGAGGTTCGTGAAAATTTCCTATAATAAAGGATCCTTTTGACATGTGCTCATAGGGCACATATTAGGAGTTACAATAGAAGTCAAACACATTTATCAACAAGAAAACATGTCCTGAAATAGTAATATAAGATTAAATACCTACTATTTTAATTTCTTAACATGTGTCCTAAGCCCATAAACAAAATACAATTACTAATGGATTCTCATAAACAAGATTTGATGCAGCTTCACATGTTATTGAACAAAGTTGTTTCAGATGTAGTCATTCAAGTCCATATTACTTGCATTCTATGATTAGTAAATGCTCCTACTGTAAATTTAACAAGTTGAATGCTATACCAAGGCACTTTTAGACCTCTAATGCCCCATCTGTCTACGCACTCATACAAACAAATGCATATCAATCTACATAAAATTATATGCAAAAATTTGAGGATTTTATACATATTTCACAATAAAAGTTACACATACTTCCATTCAAAAAGTTTAGCTCACTTCCAATTCTGAAAATTACTTTACTTTTCTATATAACAAGAAAATAAAACAGAACATAGTTTAAGACATTTTAATTATGAATTCACAAGCATGCATATGCATAGGCGTATCATCATGTCTACAATTTTTTAAGTTAATGTGTCTAAAATACTTGTCCGTGTATAAGAAGATTCTTGTGCCAGTATTTATAAATAATAGATTATATCAGAGAGAGGGTCTTTAGATATAATTTTGAAACGAATAATATGGTTTAACTATTTGACAAAGTTTTGAAAGCCCTTACAGAAAAAAGCTAATATAATATTCTCTCTACTATTTTTTTTCTATACTGAAGTCCATACATTATTCCAAACTTCTTATTACAGCATTCTAGCTAGTTTCAAGTATGCCTATAAAAAAACCTAAAAGAGAAAAATTGCTTACAAGATTTGATTTTATTGATGCATAAGAATCCAGAAGCGCAACTTCTTCATCAGAGCGCCTTAGTGAAGAATCAGCTTGTAGTATACTCTAGACAAATCAAGCAGCAAATCAGATGAAAAGAAAGGGAAAAAAAAGGAAATATGTCAGTAACAACCAACAAAACTACAAGAAACAATAACATTTCCTTCAAAAGTTAATATAAACAAACAAAGTTTTGCAATTAAAATACAATCAATCTACTTACATGACAATACACAATAACATCCATGAAAAATACCAGTACATTCAGCATACAAAGATTAAATTTCAATTTGCTTTAGTTCTGTACTAGAAAAATGGGAAAACAATTAGGGTATTGATAGTTTCACACTTGCTAGTAATGCTTCAAAGATGATAAGAAATTATTATACAATGGGGTGCTTGTGTACTCAATAGCTGCCATATGCAAAAAGAAAGTTCAAAGCGGTAATGATTTCTCTCTCCAATGCCATGTTGCCTTGTGATTATGGAATTGCTTTTTCTAAAGCTAAGTTGAGCTAGGGAGTTCCAAGTTCTTGCATAGAATAGAGATTTTGTTGTGGGGAGGGGGGGTTCTGGACATTCTCTTTGGGATGCTTTTCCGAATTTCAGAGAATTCCTTTTTTCTTTATCTATCATTATTGAGAAGTGGTTGTCTTATGAATTGACTTGGGATTTTTTTTTAAGATAGTACTGGAGACCATGGGGGTCTTTTTGGAATTTCTTTGTCAGGTTCTCTAAGAATGCCATGCCTTTGATATAGGATGTCTGGGGCTGTGTTGTATCTAATTTATGTTTTGCAGGAGGACAGCTTTCTCTTGATTGCATAAATGTTTTCACCCAAAACAGATTTCTTATCTTTATTTTTGCAACTAAAGATAGAGAGAATTTTCAGAAGCACACATAAAATCCTGCCAATGGAAAAAGATTGATGGTTAAGCTACCTGCTCAATGTTACGCAGATAATGATTTTTTCCAACAAACTGTACAACAGCTCTACAATGGGGACATAGTACAGTTGAACGTTTATCCTTTGATCTCCTTAACCACTCAGAGAAGCATCCATTACTTAAAAAAAAAGAGAGAGAACAGTATTAAAATCAGCAATTTGATATGAAAAACCTATTCTCAGCAAAAGATAAATAGATAAGTTACAGACCAAAAATTGTGAAGGCAAGGGGCAGCTGTAACAACATCATGCCATATATTTAAGCAGATACAGCATTTTGCATGTTCAACATCTACAGAAATCTGGAGAAACAACAAAATGACAAAATATATATTAGCATACATATATACGCGCTAGCATATTCAATGTGCGACATATTTTTGGTAGTTAACTACCTTTAGCTGCTGCTTGCATGACTCTTGTCCAGGCATTACTTTAAATCTATAACTCAAAGATCCTAGAAGCATCAAGAAAATACAAAATGGTATACTAAAGTATGCAATTGTAGAGAACATAAAAGCGAAATAAAATTGTGAATAAATAGATAGAAAAAGCAGAAGAAATAAAGAGAGCGATGCCAAGAAAGAGAGTAACCAAGGTCAACATAAGCTCTAAAATAAAGATTCCAAGTTTTCATGTTAATCAATAGCAGAGAGAATTTGAAAACACTAATCAATTAACTACAGCAGGAGTACATTCCAATTTTGAAACCAAATAGATCCTGATCTCTTAAAAGTTATGAAAACCTTAATAACAAAAACTTAAATTTCTATACCAATAATTATCAAACGGTAATTCAAACAGTACAAAACAAGGCTACAGAATCAGTAGACAAATATGGTGAATATTAGCACGGGAACATGAGATAGCAACAGTAATGAATCCTTACCTTGTGTATGAAAGGCAGGGACTATTTCAGTTCCACAGGTGATATCAACAACCTCTTCATTTTGAAGAACAGCATCATCAACCAGTATTACATTTGAACTATATAAAAAGTGAGTCGGGGATAATGTGAAGTGTTAATTGATGGTGGTAAAATGAAATGACGTAGAAACTATTTCTTATGTGGTAGAGGTTAATACAATCCTCCAGTAAACAGTGACTAATTTGTAAATTGGGATAGCGATAGGGAAACCTGATGTTTTGCAGAGTGGCAGATTGACATGAAGAATTTAGAGTTATCTTGCACCATTGACGCTTCTCAGGGGAAGAAGAAGTGATCTCTGAACATATAACCACCTCATTTGACCTTATCTCTACATCGGAATATTTGGAGTCCGACGGTACTGCAATCAAAACGACAAATAAATCATTTTGAAAAAACAAGAAAGCCAAAGAAAAGAAGATTGAATTAAATGGTGGAAAACAAGCAATAAGAGAAGAGTGGAGTACCAAGCTTCGCCAAGATTGGATTGGAGGAAGAACATTCGCCAACTTCAGCCATAACATCTGTCTATCCGTCTATCAGGAGGAAGAGCTTTGAGTTTTGAGTCTTGGTTTAAGAAGAAAAACTCGTGTCACGTGTGCGCTATTTATACGCAAGAGAATGCAGAATATTGCTGTAGAAGACACTTTTATTTATGTAGGGCCCACCTGGTTCTGCCAAATTCAGATTCTGGGTTTTGGATGGGTCCTATGTTCATTTGGATTCCACGTTTTCTCATCTGTCAGGATATTCAGACTTTTCTTAATAATTTCTTAGGGGTGAAATTATACCGACTCTTTAATTAAATTTTGAAAAAATATTAAAATTTTAAATTTTTATTAAATTAATATTTATCTCTCAAAAATTAATATTTATTTTTTAAATTTTTAAGAGATAAATATTAATTTTTTTAAAATAATAATAATTTTTTAAAGATAAATATTAATTTAATAAAAATTTAAAATTAAATATTTTCTTAAAATTTAATTGGAGGGTAAGAGTAAATATCTCATTTCTTAGGAGTTCAATTCCTACTTTATAAGGTAAATATCGGGGAATTTACTCTGACCCCCCAATTAGATTTCAAGAAAACACTTAACCCCACACTTTTCCTAAACTAACACT
>JANLJB010003427.1:5196-22038 GCA_026212285.1 Bursera cuneata
AGTGTCTGATTTAGATGGGGGATCATTAGTTAAATGATCGCCCATATCTAAACTGAACACATAGCGTCGTACAATCCTTCGCCATTGAACATAATTTCTACTCCCCATTAGTTTTGGATCAGTGATCTTAGAAGATGGATTAACCATAATTTCGGTTACCATTCTATTATCACTTGCCATTTGATTCCCACTACTAGCCATACTTAAACACCCACACAGACACCAATGCAATTAAATATAAGAATCTCACGTACCCGAAAACAAGTCTTTAGTAAACACGAAGAACGCTGCCTGTCACCCAGCAGCACCTTGTTTTGTCGCCACTGTCTTTGAATAGCTCTGACAGATGAACCAGCGGCTGCTGAAACTAATAACAGGGTCACACTCGTTTCGCTCAGACGACCCAGAAACCATCGGCGACAACCTCAAACTCACCGGAAAACGGTGATCGAAAAATCGCGCAGGCGCACTGTCAAGGCAGATCGCAGGCGATTGAGGCCTCGGCTGAGAACTCTGAGTCCAAATCGGGGTTTGTCGCTGCCTGAGGAGCTTGGATCCACCGGCGGAAGTCGCATTGTCGCCGGAAAGAGGTCGCCGAAAAATCGCGTAGTGGCTGTTTCAGGCCCAGTTTGACGGCGCAGATGGACGGTGATGAAGATTCTGGGACCAGGGCTGGGATCGGGATGAGTAGTCGACTCTGCAGCCACCGCCCAGGATGACAGCTTCGTCGGAGAGACTCGCCGGAAATGGAGAAAGCTGTCGGAAACTCGCCGAAATTTGCAGGGGATTTCTCCGGTGAGTAGAACACAGGGCAGATCGATAGACAGCAATGGGAAAGAGAAGAAGATTGCTGGAAAGTGCTTAGGTCACCGGAAAACCACCGGAAAACTACCGGAAAAGAAGAATCCGACCAGAAATTGTCGGAAAAAGAGAAAGAAAACAGAGAACACCATACTAGAAGAGACAACCTTGCTCTGATACCATGCAACTGAGTATTCAACTCATTTATCTGTATTTCATATCAACACAATGTACACATATATATACACACGCACACTGTCTCACTTAGGAAGGTATTAACTCACACAAATCACTCCCACACATCACTCTCATGATTCCCTCCCCTAATTGAGCTCACAGCTCACACATAATCCCTAAGATTATGTGTACAGCTCATAACAATAAGCAACAAATAGACACGTATATAATGCACAAACAAAATAGCTATAGAATACATACTTTGCTTTATTTGATCCTCTCGCATTCGCATTGCTAAGGGATCCCTTTTGATACGAATATCAGTCCCCATCATGATGCGAAATTCTCGATCTGTTTGATGAGAAAACATATCTATTAGCTGTGTATTTTCATCTTCATCAGTCTCTTCATAATGTTTCTGAATAGCTTCGCGTGAAGTATCCCTCTTCCATGCTTTAACCCATTCTGAGTAGTATGCAATTGGTCCTATCCTTTCCAATCTCTCTTGTTCAGCTTTAAGTCTACAAAATCAACAAAAACTTTAGTACAAAAGACTCAGAGATATGTCATGTTTGAGTACAGCTTTTGAAAATGCCAAGCTATGCCAGCCCAATTGATTAGTAATAATTAATTATTAATTAGAATTTTACTATTTTCTGTCGCCACTTATTCCAATTCCGTTCATGTAATTTAAGCTGGTTATTATTTCAGCATTTCTAGAATAGTAATAAGAACATTTTATATGAGCAGGTCTACAATGTTTATCTCTTAGAAGTATAATCCCATTAAGTAGTTATCCTAGTCAACCAAACAAAGGCCAATTCCCAACAACTTTGGGTCAACAACATTACTAGATCTCTATATTCAACTGGATTTAGCACCATGTGCACTACCAGATCTTTGGCCATGTTATTTCTCACTGCCATGATCCAAATTCCTCTTTTGTCCCCACTTTTACCAATTTACATTCACCTCATAAAATCATAGTCCAAGTTCACCTTTTCCCCCTTAGGTTAGGGAAAGGAAGTCCGGTTTCACTTACATTACATTGTATATCTACAGACTCAACCTTCTTAGAGAACCACTATGTGCTTGTGCGTCTTAACAGAGAGAGAAACCAAGAAACAAAAGTGATATCAACAAATACTAAAGCTTGATATTAAGAGCCATTGAAGTTTTCTTTTTATGTATGTATAAGAACCTTTCTTCCTTGAAAAGATGTCGTCTAGCTCTGTAAAGAGAAGTTTCAGTTAATGTTGGATGTTCACCATAAAGCTTTATCTGTCCAGTCTCTGCCATTGCTTTGAGAAAAACCTACAAGAATAAAAAAGATTCAGCGTCAAAATAGAATACAACTTATCATCTTTTGAGCAAGAATTGAATTATATGTGAATGTATTAAACATTATTTAGAAGGGAAAGGCGTCCTAGGTTTTTCCACAAACTTAATAAATTTTCAATAGCTCATTTTTGTGAATGTATCAACTTTTCATCCAACATGCAGCAAATGCATGTTGGGTCAGGACCCCCAAAGATGGACTCAGACAATAAATCAACTAGTTTATAAATCACTGTCATCAAATATTATTAAAAAATATTTTAAAGACTTTCATATCCTTACTGAACGATGTTGAATTACATACTTGGGGAACATCTAGCAACTACAATCTTTGTCCCACAATCCTGCAGGAAATTAAACCCCCAAAATCACAAATCTGGGGACCTTCCCTCTTGAGGCACATTCACAAAAACGTGTATGCACCAAATCATTTAGTTATCATAACTGGCTTAAAATTTGACCCCTATGGATTTCGGCAGGAAGATTCTAACCAGCATAAGATTCCATTGTTGAAAAATACAAAATAATACAATCACAACTAACAAGTAGCATAACAGTTTTAAGACACCTGTACACTTGTAATTTATTTATTAGTTACACTAACCGTTTCAACATCAGGTCGCCTTCTTTGCCATCTGGACCATTGTTCCTTGTCTGGCTTTCTCCAGTTCCACCATAGTTCTTCACTTGTTAGCGGTTCCTCCATTGGCTTTTTCACTTTGGGATCAATAAAGGGATGAGGGCGTCCAAGTTTCTTGTCTAATTCATAGCCAGTTTCTTCCTCTTCCACATGTTCTGTCTTATAAACAACATATTCGGACAGGGAATCTTTTTGATCTTCAGTTGTGTCCTCAGAAATTTCAGGTTCCACAGGATCACTTACTTCCAAACTGACTTCAGAAGCTTCAGGAGCGGCAACAGAAGTTTTATTCTTCCTCCTCCTACTTCCAGGATGTTTTCCATAAGAAGGTGATCCGGTTGACTCACCAGCAGGCTCAGGAGCTTTGGCAGCCCTGACTCGACTAGCTGTGCCTTCTGGCCAGTACTCCTCTCCTGGAATACTTGCACGAGCACCAGAGGCTGGTTCAAGCTGCCCGGATGTTGAGTCCAAGTAACTATAGTAGGGAGGGCGCTCAACAGACACATATTCAAATGATTCATCCTTCTTCTCACACTTTATACAAGAAAGTAAAGAAGCCCTCCTAGACGGATTATCCAAGCCGACTTTAATTTGCAGTATTCCAGCTGGAAATGAGCCTATAAATGATGTCTGCGTAGTTTACAGAGAATTATAGCGTATATAATTAGCACCTACAGAATGGCTAAAACATAAAGTGAAGCTTAATGAAGTAGGGAAAAAGTAATATGATTAACAAAAGACGTACATTGAAATTATGATACTCAAGTATCTAATAAATCCTATGCTTAGAACTTGACACAACTAAATTAAAAAAAATAATAATAATAATAATAAAGAGATATGCATATTTGGTACAATAGAGAAGAAAATGCTCACGAAATTCAACAAAAAAAAGAGTAAAACTAATTAAACATCCGTTTGGTTGCCAAGAAACAAAAGAATTGAAATCTTGCATAAGGTATACTTGATTTGGCAATCAGAAAATGATAAATCAAGAACCAAGATCGTTGTATAAACTTTAAAGAAATTTATGTTTTTTCTTCTTACTAATTGTAATTAATAAACCGTAAAACTAAAGTAACCCACACAAGTATAAGTTTGATAAAGTTAGAGTGACGTATTGAAAATATGCAAGAAGTCCCATACTGAACTCCCATCTTAGACTAACACAGTAACAGTATATGCAGTTTTGAAGCCATCTCACGTAGTCTCAGAATACCACAAAAAAAGTAAGTAACGAACAAAGAAACACCTGAAAGCAGTTGAAATTTGGTTTGACAGAAACGAATCCGTCTTGATAAAGTACACCCCTCAATCCTGTAGATGTCGGACCTGCAATAGAAGAAAAAATTAAATGCAAATAACTAGAATCAAGATTTCATCTTAAGTCTTAACTCTTAACTCAATCCCATGCATATACTATAATATAAGAAAAAATCGGACCATGACATTTCCACGTAGCTGATAGAGATGCCATTTCTACTTAAGTCAGAGTACAGCAAGTAAATCTGCCCAAAAAAAAAAAAAAAAACAAATTCAAATTGAAACGTCAAATACAAGTGCAGACCACAAATTTTCATCCTCTGCAAAGCTTNTTCCACGTAGCTGATAGAGATGCCATTTCTACTTAAGTCAGAGTACAGCAAGTAAATCTGCCCAAAAAAAAAAAAAAAACAAATTCAAATTGAAACGTCAAATACAAGTGCAGACCACAAATTTTCATCCTCTGCAAAGCTTTTTGATTAAAAAAAATTGACAGAAACCGCCGGTAAAGTATTAAAATTATCAGAAAATCTTCTAAAATTTTGTCAGGAACTCTTTGAAATGTTCAAAATCATCGCAAGCTCTACCAAATTCATGAGAAAATTGCCACAAGGTTTTGAAAATCATCATAAACTCCTTAAATATCGTCACTAAAGGTTCATAAAATTTGTAGAATTTATTTAACAACGAGCTTTAAAATATAAATGTAGACTTTGTTGAATGTAATTCTTATTCTGTTCTGCACAATTCGATAAGTAGAAGAATTAAAAAATCCAATTAGGATAAGGAAGATTGAGAGAGAGAAGAGAATTGTGAAATAAAGTGAAGTACAAAGAAAGAGAAAACGCACCGTTTTACGAAAGGAATAGAGCTGAGTGAAGGAGGAGAAGCAGAGCAATTTTTCCCATGAGAGCAATTGTTACAACAATGTTTAGTTAAGAGATATTGAGCTTCAGGTTCAGGGTTTTAGCTTTGCTGCAAGCTGGACTCGGGAAAGAAAGTGTCTTAAGTTCAAGTCCAAAATGGATAAGATGGCTGTAGTACTAGACCTCTAAACGCGCCGTTTTTTGTTAAGTTTACCTTAATGTCAATAAAAAGAAAAAATCGAAAAAATCCTCAATTTTTTTTATATTATAAAAAATACATAATTAAAGGATTTCATCAGTTGTTTTGTTCGTGTTGAAATTTGAAAATTTCCCAAAAAAATTAAAAAATTTGTTGGCTGAGCCTATTTCGTGCGATCAAAGGAAGCTACTTTTGTTAATGGTATTGGCATGACTGACTGACGTATCCAATATGATGCTTAATGATCGGTGTTTGAAGTAAAAATAAACCAAAATTGAGCTGAAAATAATAGTCGCAGTGGCCTTATTGTCATTTTCATTTAGAAGTGATATTTATAATAGAAATTAATTGTTTGAAACTCATTTTATGGGGTGATGATATTTTGCCTTGGTTGTTTAAAAGTGGTATTTATTGTAGAAATTAGTTGTTTGCAACTCATTCCATGAACGTAATGATATTTTATGTTAGTTGATCTATTTATTAAATTTATTAATTTTTTAAAACTTTAAACTTAGCCGAATATTTAAACTAAATACGAGTAAACTAAAGATTAATAGTAATTTGTTGATAAAGTAGATTAGTAATAATTTTTTTTTTAAATAATATTATAGGTATAAAATTTGTATTGTAACAATATACGAGTGATATAATAAATCATAAAAAATTAAAATAATAAATATTAATAAATTCACTTTGTTATTTATACGATAACATATAACAGTTGAAATACAGACCTTATATCGTAGTATTATTAATTTTCATATGCGATCGTGTCTTTTATTTTTTATTTTTATTTATTTATTGTGATAACGCCAATGGGTTGCCATGTGACGCTGCTACAAGTTGAACGAGTCTTCATAGTTAATTGTGGAATCATAAGGGTCGGATTTCTCTCTAGGGTCAAAAGCCTATTGGACTCTTTAGGGCTCTCGTTTAATTTTTTGCATTTTCACTGGATCCAGGCTTTTGGGTCTTCGTTGGGCTTGCTTATGGGCTGGGAAATCCATATTCAACGTATTTATTTTATAAATTGAGTCTACTCTGTCATCAAATGACTTTAATGAACTATTAACAAGTTTGTTTATTTTTGGCCAATTTTTAATAAGTAAAGAAAAATGATAATATTATTTTAAACTACTTCCTGTTTGATACTATGACAAAATAGAAGGGTATTCAACTATTTCTTCTTTATACTAATTATATATATATATATATATATTTTTTTTTTTTCAAAACTCATTATTTATGTAAAATCATTTGTTAAACATTGCTATTTTAGCAATAAAAAATATATTTTTTTTGATTTACAATAATAGACAAAATATAACAACCTTTCACAATAAAAGCCTTCTATAAAAATAAGGTAAGATTATGGTAACCAAATAATGAACACATCTGCAACTAGGATTCCAAATTTTAAATGTCTTTCCATATGAAATATTGACATATAAAGAAGGAATTAACAATATTAGTTAAGACCATATATTAGTTGAGAAAATAATAAATTGAGAGATTATTTACAATATTTAAAAAATTATGAAAAATAACTAAAATTAAGGATACGAATTTAAAAATAACTAATTTTATAATTTATAAAGTGTAAGTGGGTATAACTTGAAAAATTGATTATTTTTTAACTTGTACCTTAATTTTAGTTATTTTTCAACATTCCCCAAATTATTTCTTACGTTACAATTTTTAATTATGCTAAAGGGAATGTCCCAAAATAAAAACTTCTAACTGAAAAAGTGACATAAAAAAAGGGAAAAAATTGGGGAAAAATTTAGGCATGGAGATCGTGACCCCAACAAGACGGCGACGTGCTGACCAATTGGCTGTTAACAGAACAAAGAAAAAGAAAAAAGAGACAGCATAAAGATGAGCAGCCATATCGCCACAGACCTAACCATCTTCCGTTTTTATGGATTCCTATAAAATTAATTACGATAAATTTTATTATTTTTATTTCAGTCCCTCAACTTTCTGTTATTTTCTCTAACCTATCCCTCTCTTTCACATTTGCTTTAGCTTACAAATACGCATGCTACAGAGATTACTGCTTCAATTCAATCTCATATCTGTATCGTCAAGCTCGAACCACATTGTACAATTGGCTTCTCGATTCCCTCTAGTCAACTGGGTTTCTGTTAGTTTCTTTGATTGGATTGACGTGGTCTTCCTCTGCATGTTAGGGTTTGATTGATGCGGAGATCAAGTACTGGAAGAATGCTTTTGAACTGGTAACGGATATGGGGTTTTGAGTAGAAGATTTTCGGTGGGTTTTTACTCAGTTTCTGCGATATTAATTGATCACTGACTCGAGCTTAACTTTTTTTTTCTACATTTTCGTTCTTTTAAGTGCTTTACTTGGGTTTATTGATCTGCATTGATATTTTGCAAGTGGGTTCATTTTGAAGAATTGGGTACATTTGGTTTTGCTTTGTTTCGTTTGTGCTTGAGTTTCTTTTCTCTGTGTTCTTATCGGTGGAAGGAATGTGTTTGAGAGATTTTTAGTTCTTGTGAAGTATATTATGTTGTTGGACTTTGCAAGATGAAGAGACTTAAAACTGAGGCCGGTAGTGTTAGGAGGTTTAAATTGTCACATTTGCTGTTGGGATTAGGCACGTTATACTTGGTTTTCATAGCATTTAAGTTCCCACAATTTTTGGAGATTGCAGTGATGTTGAGCGGAAATGATAATTATAGTGGGTTGGATGGGAACATGGTGGGGGATGATGGAGAGTCAGATTTGAGTAAGCCATTTTTTAGTTCTGTTTATAAGGATACATTTCACCGGAAACTAGAAGATAATGAATTCCAAAAGGCACCATTGACGCCGAGGGAGGTGCTTTTGGAGAAGGGAAAAGGTGGATCACAACCTATAAAGCCACTTCAGTTCCGATATGGTCGAATAACAGGTGAGATTATGAAACGAAGGAATAGGACTAGTGAGTTTTCACTGCTTGAGAGAATGGCAGATGAAGCATGGAGATTAGGATTGAAGGCATGGGAAGAAGTGGATAAGGTTGATGTAAAGGAAGTTGTTAAAAATGATGTATATGAGGAGAAGCCTGAGTCTTGTCCTTCCTGGATATCTGCTAGTGGAGAAGAGTTGAGTGGGGATAAAGTAATGTTTCTTCCTTGTGGGCTTGCTGCTGGATCTTCTATTACAGTGGTGGGAACACCTCAATATGCGCATCAGGAGTTTCTGCCAAGGCTTACAAGGCTGAGGAGTGATGATGGTTTGGTTATGGTTTCACAGTTTATGGTTGAATTGCAAGGATTGAAGTCGGTGGTTGGGGAGGATCCACCGAAGATTCTACATTTGAATCCTCGATTGAAAGGAGACTGGAGCCGGCAGCCTGTCATTGAGCACAACACATGCTATAGGATGCAGTGGGGGGCAGCTCAGAGATGTGACGGTTTACCGTCCAAGAAAGATGATGACATGCTTGGTAAGATTTATTGTGCTCTAAATAACTTACACCTAGTTGTTCTTATAGTTCCCTTTTTTTCCTTTGCAAACTTCACTAACTGTATGATAGCTGCAAAGTTCATAAGAATATATGTGCTTAGCCGTGAATGTGAAATTATAACCAAAAAAAATTAATATACAGTTTTATGAAGAAACTAATTGTGAGATGGTTTTGCGCCTAAAAATGATAATGAGTTTATTTTATGCTAGAAAGGACTGGTAGAAAACCTTATTTAGACTGTGGTTTGCTCCTACAAAGTTTTTTGGGTCGATTTTTGGGGGCCACCAAATTGGTAAGAGCTGCAAGTTCCATGTTTCCTAAAGATCGTAGTGTTTATCAGGGGCTGGTTCAAACTTTAATTCGGAAAGCCGGTTTGAGGAATTTCTGGATTATCAAAAAATAAATTAATAAACTGAGGTTTATTCTTTGAGGTTTGACTTGTGGGGTTTTAAAGATAAATAATTTGAGGCATATTTACATGAGTTAATTTTATAATTGGACACTTTTCCCAAACTTTTACAGGTACCTATGTCCAACTGTGTGGCATGCAGGATTTGCTTGTTTAGTGTTAAGATCCTAAGATCTGTTCAAACCTTCTTAAATTGCACTATGCCTCTTCAATTATGAAGCTAAATTGCAAGAATTGATATTTTTCAAAATCTTGACTCAAGTTTCTTAGGCTTTCTTGGATCTTAGGGTAAGTCTTTTTATTAATTTTGACCTACATATACTACAAAATTACTTAAACCAATATCCATCTACTTAAGTTATGGAATTACAAGATGAAAACTAATTTCCTGAAATATACCACTTCAATATTCAAATTTTACATATCAAACCAAAAATAAATTAATTCCTTCTTTTCCCCCTTCAAGATTTTTTGGACATCTAGAAATTGGAAGTTACTTGTGTTGTATGGATTTCTTGGAATGCCAATTTGGGTTGTGATCTTCTCTTTCTACTTCATTCATCTCAGTCTGGAAGGCACCTGGAAGGGGTGCTGGGAGTTTAATTTTTAGCTTGGCTTTTTGCTGCCCCTGATATTTTTTTTTCTCTTTGCTGAATCCTTGTCTACTTCACAAATGTAAAACTAAAATTTTTATACTAATTCTCATTCTCTGTTTCATATCAAAAGAAGAGAAAGAAAAGGGTGGTGAGCACCTAGGAACTTGGGTGATGTGTTTGTGTTGAATCATGTAATGCATATATATTATTGAAAAAGTGGGCTCCCTTCATGTTTATTTTTTATTATTTATATCTGGGTTTGATGCTGGTAAAACTTGATTTGTACTGATAATGCTCACAATTAATGTGTGTTTTATCATGGGAAGAATGGGGACTTTGTATGGTCCTTAGAAACTGGATCTCTTTGTTTATTGTGATATAGTTTAAATAAGATCTTTCTTTTCTTTGTCTCCTTGGAGCTTTGCCATATTTCAATTGAGTTATAACAGGTTATTATTGCATGTGTTTGGCAGTTGATGGATTTCTAAGATGTGAAAAGTGGATGCGGAATGATGTTGTGGACTCAAAAGACTCCAAAACAGCCTCTTGGTTCAAGCGTTTCATAGGGCGGGAGCAGAAACCAGAAGTTACCTGGCCATTTCCTTTTTCAGAGGGTCGCCTGTTTGTCCTGACCTTGCGGGCTGGTGTTGAGGGATACCATATTAGCATTGGAGGACGGCATGTGACTTCATTCCCTTATCGGACGGTATGTTTGCTGTGATTAGGATCTAGATGTTGTCAATTCCATGTCTACTGTACCTGTTCTTAATGGTTATATGTGATGGGGAAAATAGTGCTTTTCAAAGTGTGTGCAATTTATTGTCGTTTACGGCTTTTTTTGTCTCTCTCTCTATACTGGGTTTCACATTGTCCTTTTTGGCAAACAATTTTACTTAACAGAAAGATTTTGAATTGGATATTACTATTTTCCTTTCTATTTTTGTAGCTGAGAATTTTCTACCACCCTTAATACTGCCACTGCTATGGTCTCTTTGTAGGGATGTGATCTCACATCCACTTGACGTAATGGTCGTAATCTTATGTTCAATTTGGTGACTCAATGCGATATTTTAATTTTTACTTTCAATTTAATTTATTATCATTATGATTATTTTTCGTTGTGTTGAACAAAAAATTTCCTTCCCTGATCATCTTCTTGCTATTCAGGGCTTTACACTTGAAGATGCAACAGGTCTAGCAGTTAAAGGAGATGTGGCTATTCATTCAGTTTATGCTACCAATCTTCCAGCCTCTCATCCTAGTTTCTCACTTCAAAGAGTATTGGAAATGTCGCCGAAGTGGAAAGCTGATCCTTTACCAAAAAGTCCTATTAATGTTTTTATTGGAATTCTTTCTGCTACTAATCATTTTGCAGAACGCATGGCAATTAGGAAAACTTGGATGCAATCGTCAGCAATCAAGCGTTCCAATGTTGCTGTCCGTTTCTTTGTTGCACTGGTATGGTCTTCTATTTCTTTCTCAAAGAGAACACAGAAAGCATTGGCAGCCAAAAGTATACACAAACAGCCCAAAGCATTAAAAAATCTGCCAAAAGGCCCTTTTCTCTATACAAACATGAGCGATACAAGTAGGCTTTTGAAACCCCTTCTGATTTGAGATGAATGAAGAATAAAGAGTAGTCTTGGAATTCCTTTTTGAATGAAGCCCAAAGAGAAGCAAGAGGC
Source organism: Bursera cuneata (assembly GCA_026212285.1). Taxonomy (NCBI): domain Eukaryota; kingdom Viridiplantae; phylum Streptophyta; class Magnoliopsida; order Sapindales; family Burseraceae; genus Bursera; species Bursera cuneata. Next base: position 16,647 of record JANLJB010003427.1, read on the forward strand.
CAAGTGCTATCCCATAATTCTGCACTGTCTTCTTGTCTCTTATCTTCTCTTGTTTTTTTCCTGCCAAATTACGCCAAAAAGGGCCGAAACTTTCTAAACATAACATGTGTCTCAACATGTACTTTGTATTAAATATCCTTCCTACTAATTTTATGAAATTAACTCGTAGAATCCAAGAAAGGAGGTGAATGCTGTGCTGAAGAAGGAAGCTGCGTACTTTGGTGACATTGTCATATTGCCATTTATGGATCGCTATGAGCTTGTAGTTCTGAAAACCATTGCAATTTGTGAGTTTGGGGTGAGTCAAAGAGTTTTATGTTTAGTCTTCATTAACATAATTTTCGGTTTACTTGTGTAGGGTTGTCATTATTACTTCACTTTCTGGATTATTTCTGCTGGGTTGGAATCCTAGTTGTTTATGGAATGATTTGCTATGCAGATTCAGAACGTGACGACTGCATACATCATGAAATGTGATGATGACACATTTGTTAGAGTGGACGCTGTCTTGAAAGAAATTGAGGGCATCTCTAAAAAGAGGTCCCTTTATATGGGCAATCTGAACCTCTTACACCGTCCTTTGCGAAGTGGAAAATGGGCAGTCACTTATGAGGTGTGCAAGTTTGCATGTTCTATTGTGAATTTGAGTTTTCCAATTATCCTTCATGGTGTGATTGCTCACTTATAAATTTACAGTTTCTCTCTCTGGCTGATACCATTCATGAAACATACATTCAACATCTGTTAAAAAATCAATAGGTTTGCCTCTAGAGTAGCATGGAGCAATAAAAAATCATCTCACAACTATATACTTACAAATTGTATAAAAGTTTGCTAGAGCTTGTTCTAAACCCAAGTTTAGGCACTTGAAATTGATTATTCATATAAACATCTGCTAAAGGTGGTTTTTCTAAGTACAAACCTGAAGAAGCATTACTAGTGATAAATACACTTCTAGCAATTACTTGAATCAATTGCTGCTAGAATTTGTTAGCTTCCTCAACATACAAGAGATATTTGAGAGAATTTGGTAAACTTCTAGCATCAGTTGAAACCTTTTATCTCTTATTTCCTCAATGCTCTTTTCCTTTGCCATTATCAGCCCTTGTTGATTTAACAACTTATGAAACAGCTGGATTTAGTTTGAGGCTTAGAGGAGCTCAGATTTCCAGTTTCTTATCATGCCTCTGGATCATGTCTTCCTTCCCCCAACTTCATTTTTTCACACTTAAGCTGGCTCTATATCATTATGCTTTATGGGGTTTGGACTGTCATAGCCTATCTGTTTTACTGGGGCTCCTTTTAATCAGACTCTTGAAAGTTTGATGCAATGCAAGTAGAGGATCGTTTGACCAGATTTTCTTAGTTGTATCCAAGTTTATCATTCTGGTGTTTATTGTCTGGATTTAGGTTGTTCTTTTGTTGGATTCATATTCATTTATTTTATAAGAGGATTATCTATTAAGAGTATACATATTACTTTTCCTCTTTGCTATCCCTCATCTCCAACATTATTGTTTAATGTTGCAGGAGTGGCCAGAAGAAGTGTACCCTCCCTATGCCAATGGGCCTGGATACGTAATTTCCAGTGATATTGCCAAATTTATTGTCTCTAAACATGACAATCAGAGCCTAAGGGTTAGTAAGACCAAACATTTATCTGTTTCATTTCATTTGCAGGATGCTTTCTTTCTTTTTATCCTCTCTGCTTACCATCTTTGATAAAGTAATTTTTCTTGCAACCTTTTCCCTGCCTCATCAATGTGACAACTGAAATGTAATGTTTCTTGTTGGTGGCAGCTCTTCAAGATGGAGGATGTTAGTATGGGGATGTGGGTTGAGCAATTTAACAGTTCAACGACTGTACAGTACTCTCACAACTGGAAATTTTGTCAGTATGGATGCATGGAAGGTTACTACACTGCACATTACCAATCCCCAAGACAGATGATCTGCCTTTGGGACAAGTTGGCAAGAGGTCGGGCGCATTGCTGCAACTTCAGATGACAAGCAACTCTCGCTGCTTATATACAACACAACCATTGTTCCCATTGCCCCCCGGATTGGCACCCTTTTCTCCAATCTCTGTTCAATGAAGCAAGCTTTTAGTATAGCTGTGTAGAGCTACAGCCCTTTTTTTTGGGGGGGAATACACAATATATTGTACCTTGAATTCATCGCGGCAGATAATTAGGTCACATTTTGAGGCGTGAATAGAAAACAATGCGGAATCCTTGCTAAGTATTTTGTATATGATTATGACACTTGAAGTATTAATTTAGTTGATGCAAATACTTAGAAGCTAACATCCCCATCTGCAAATTTTTATTTAGTTGCTTATTTTTTTAGCTTTCATATGTTTGATTTCCAATTTGGCCCTTAATCGTACGAGTAATATTATGTAGATAAAGTCTTTGTATACAAAATATACAAAATGATGTGGTATCAAGTGATTGGTAAGGTGAATAAATAAATATTTATTGTTTTAATTTTTATGTATTTATCTTACCACTTAGTTGATATTACGTCACTTTATATATAAAATTTTATACGTATAGCATTACTTTTATATTAAGTAACTTATAAAATTATCAAAAGTATTACTATCTTCACAATTTCGACTTCTCAATTATTCGTAATTCGGTAATGATGACTTGCGAAACAAGGAATTTGATGTGTTGGTTTTGTATATACACGTTGACAAAATAATTTACAAGTATAAAAGAACAAACAAAACAACGCGATAAGATGCTACTAACAAAACTCAATATCAGCATTTTTATCATGTCAATGAATTGTGGTGAGTGGTGAGCAAAGAAACTATGTTGGATCGTTTATGTTATGTTTATATTTAGCAACACCCAACAGTTTCTTGTTGAGTCTTTGGACAGAAATTATGATGGTGGATCGTTTATGTTGTGCAAAGTGTAGAAATTTTTTATCCAGACAGTAGTGTTACTTAGGCACGAAGACAAGTCCATGCTTGATTTCTACGACGCCTTTGGATGCTTTTGACCCAAAAAAGAAAAGAGTCTTCTATAATATAAGCATCTCTTTTCTAAAGCACTTCAAATTCAAGAACGGTTGTCTATCGAACACTTTAAGAATATACGCAAAACGTTTGAATTGTAACGATTAGTTATTTGTGAAAAGTGTGGAAATAACAAAGTTGTAGGGGTATTTTGAGATTTAGTTAAATTCTGATTTTATTATATTTTATTTTTTGTTATCTGACCAATTATCAATTCATTTACGATTTAATATTTTATTTAGAAATGTATTTTTATTTTTAGTATTTTATCTAAAAATATATTTTGGTTTTTAATATGTCATATCAATTCAATTTACTTTTTTAGTATTTTAACTAAAAAATATTTTTATCCACGACGTAAATTTGATTAGACAATTAAAAAAAGTATTAAACTAATTAAAATCCTAAATCTAATTAGTTTTTCTCATTTCTGTTATAATTTTTCTTAATCTATTAAATTTTTCTTTTTATGAATTTTGTGTTTTTATTTTTAGAAAGATTTAATATTTAAATAAGGATATATAATTGGTGTTAAATTTTATAAAAGATATGTGATTTTTAGTAATCATATTTAAATTTAAAATATATTAAAAAATATGTAGAATAAGAAAATATTTTTATGCTAGTTTTAGTTTTCAAGCATGTTCGGTACTAGCATAGAACATTTGGGACGGGAAACCGTGTTATGATTGCTTTGGTTCGAATTGTCCCTAAAGTTAAAACAAAACATGTGAACCATAGTTAATGATTAAAAGAAAAAAGGACTTCATTAGACTGAAAAATAATCGAGAACAACGTCTCCGAAAGTAACTAATAAAAAAGGAAAGATAAATAAATAAAAATTCTTTCGATTTATGGTGATGTGAGTCTAACAACATTGATAATTTTATTTGATCTAGAAATTTTATATATAATTCTTTTCCTATTATTCAACGTGCTTTTTAACTTTTAATTATTAATCAAATCTAATCATTAATTTAAAAAAAAAGAAAATAATTTAACATATAAATTTTATAAAGAATATTCTTATTATGAACGCATGTAAGATTGCAAATATGTATTTTTATAAGTAAATATTTCATTATTGATTCAGATCTTTTTGATATTTAATATTGAAAATGATGGTAACGTGTTCACTTTAGTTTTATATTTAAAAATATTCAATTATTAATTAGTGAACAGAAGGATACGAAGAGTTTGTCCTACCTAAAACCTATGGGTCCCAGCCAACCTTGCTTCTGTCCTTCTTGATAACGACTACTCTTATCATCTCTCCAAAGTTGGAACTCGGCCCCACTGCCCTTTGCTTATCTCCGCGGCCAAATCGCAATGCTATCCGGCCCAATCTGTCGGCACCACCATGATCATGCCACGTATCCTGTCTTGTACGGAACTCTCATCTAATTGTGCCACGTGGCCTTCTCACTGCCTGGTGGCGTTGGGAAACCCTCCAAAAATATCTTCATCTCTCTCTCTCTCTCTCGCGACTTCAGTTAAACCGAATCCTTACTGCTTGACTTTAGACTCATCTCACCTTTGAACAAATATAGAATTCTTTATTTTAATAAAATTAATTTTTTATATTTACACTTTACAACGGAGTGAAATTAAAAAATATATATATTTTTTAAATCTCTAAATTATTATTATGATGTAGTCGTAGTGATCCCCGTCGACTATGGAATCATAATATTTTGTTAACGTGTTGATGGCGTGGGCTTAAATGAGATTGATTGAGTGATTGGTGTGGGGACAGGAGCATTGGATTCAATTGAATGACGTGGCACTGTCACAACCACAATACTTTTGATTATTGGATAAGATGCGCCTATTTTGTCTCCTCATTAACAAAAGTAGCCTCAAACGGACAGTTGCTTCAGATGTTCGCATAATACGTAGTACATGTGTCTCGCAACCGGAATACTAGTGGTTTTCAATGTCAAAATCATTTAATTAATTTCAACATGCAATTAACTGCAGCGACACACACGTTACCTACGCGCAGATGACGCGTTCTCATACTTCTTCTCGTGAGCTTGCGAAATTCATGGAGCTCACGTTGCTTTTGCTGTCTCATGTTCCGTTACTTTTAATTACGTCTCCGTTATTACACCTTGTTATCTAGATTAATTATTCATTTATCTTGTATTTACGACTACGAGGATCTGTTTTTTAACCAAAAAAAAAAAAAAAATGAAACACCAACTGCTTGCAAAACGACTTCACTTTGTGTCCACTCTCTCTTGCTTGCCTTTTCATTTCATCTCCTTCAAGCCCGCTCCCAGATTCTCTCTCTCTCTCTCTCTCTCTGCATTAAAAGAACTGAAATTGAAAAAAAAAAAAAAAAATATATAAAAAAAA